>WSUI01000002.1:0-263838 GCA_019633595.1 Tulasnella sp. UAMH 9824 | reverse complement strand
CACCCGGGCCCTCCTTTCCTTTCTATCGCGATCAGCCCCCGACAACCTTCCCATGCACCTCCACATCGCCCTTTGACTTTCCGATCGGTGATCCTTTGTTCCATCCCCTCTTGCGCCTCCCGCGCCGCCGCGTAGGGGAAAATGGGTTAGAGCAAAAGCTACATATATGGTCTAGAGCTGGGAGACTCGCGCTTAGGTCGACTCGGGATTGATTGTCCCATGTCTTTCGACGCGCTTCGGCCGCAGTCGAATCCTTGATGATTCGATGAGATGGCCCCCGTTGCATTATCTGAATAGATTCATAATTAGGCTAGGCACCCGACCAATCGACGGTCCAGCCGATCCTGGAACAGCATGTGAGGTTATCTCGCTCTTCAAAGGCCAGAGAAGGGACCGAAGAGGTGTTTGAGATGTACAATTACAAAATGTGATCTTCCCCCCAACACGTTCGATGACTCTCTGTATGGCGTATATGACGTCTTACCAAATCCCAGCACAGCGGTACGAAATAAATAAATAAAACCAACCAGCACTAGCGACCTCAGTCGACCTGCTCACTCAGCGTCCCCTCCCCTTGTCATCATCACTCAGCGCCTTGAGTCACGCGGATGGATCTCCCCCGCCCCCCCCGCCCGCCGCCCCGCATGCACACATTACACATAAAGAACACACGGCAATTTTTTAAGTAATTAGACGTTCTTGCTGTTGCCTCGCTGTTTGAGATCCACCCACCCCCCCAAACACTGGTAACCACAATTTACCCCTCCCCTTCAATTTTATATCCTCGTGGTGGTGGCGAGGGTGACAACCAACCTTAAAACCCGGGGGGAACTAAACAACGACAAAGTCTGTTCCGCCGGACATCGGTAACCCCTCCCCTGTTTCCAAAAACCTTCAAGCTTTTAGCCCAAAGCTACTTATTAGACAAAGTATCCGAAGGCGACCTTGACCATCTAAGGAATGGCTGTCGAAGCTTTCAACGAGTTACCAGAAGACGTACAAATCGCACTGGACAGGCTGCAAAGCTACACCTCTCCGACTCCCGAACATTCTATGTAAGAAACCGCTTATCGGCATTCTACTGTTCAGGCCTTTGGAAAAGATAACATCATATCTAAATGATCTGATTGTTCTCCAAAGCGCGAGTCTACCAGACAAATACGCATCGTACCCTCGACCTCGATTCGCTGCGGTCCTCGTCTTGCTCTATTACAAACCAGATGGAGGGGGCCTTCGAGTCCTTCTTACGACTCGATCGAAAGAATTGCGCAGTCATCCTGGGCAAGCTGCTTTACCAGGCGGTAAATCCGACGAGGAAGATGAGACGCCAGTCCGTACCGCGGTACGTACAGATTTCATGAATGGGAAATCCCTCTCGCACCATCAATACCACGTTTAGTTCTTCCTTAACTCTGTTATACCCTTCCTCTAGTTCCGAGAAGCTTGCGAAGAGATCGGTCTTCCCACCGCACCACACCCTCTGGCGGCCCACATTCAAGTCCTCGCCCTCTTACCACCTCAACTCTCCCTCTTCCGACTCCTAGTAACCCCCGTGGTTGCTTTTTGCCATCGCCCAGACCTAATACTACCGATCTTGAAAGCGAACGAAGCGGAGGTCGCAGGGATATTCGACCATCCTTTAGAAGCGTTTCTGGATCCCGATGTCATGAAGAGAGATGGAGAGCGTTTGGTCGAGAAAGGAGAAGATTGGATCTATGAAGATGAACTGCACGTACGGTCGTCTCTTTTTCCTGTGCCCCTATAGTCGCTCTGGAAGGGCTTATGCACGGGACCTTTGTAGAGTACCACAGACCTCACATGGCTGAACAATTCCAGCTACCGAATGCATCGCTTCCGCTCGTCATCTACACCAATCAAAGGCCTTACAGCTGACATCCTCGTACGTGTCTTTCCTTGAGGTCCTCGATGCACAGCGTTAACCTGCCTTCCCTTACAAAGATTCTAACAGCCCAAATAGCCTCCGCACGCAATACAACGTATTCCCGGCACGCACCCAACCAGACTGAAGGCTTTGGTCCCGCCATAGAATGGGTGATGGAGGAAGCTCGCGCTGCTGGAACGTGGATAAAGGGCCCCCGAGTCGACGGCAAGACCGAAGGAAGCGGACCTGGTCAGCAGCCGGATGCTGCCGCTTCAAGATTCGCCGAGGAGAAAAAGGCAGTCGAGAATGCCGCTCTAGCTAGAGTAGCTGGAACGAGAGATAGAGATGACAAGGATCTAGGACCGTATACGCCCAACGTGGGGTTATCCCGTGTGGGCACACCAGCTCCACCGTCGTGATTTCCGAATTTCAATTTGGTCGAGAGACCACGTTTTACACTTCGTTATTCATTCAAAAATAGTATCTGATGATACAATAACTTTCAAAGTAATTAATCGTTTGACGGCTCGCCCAAATTCCACTTCTTAGCCTCCATCCACGAATCTCGCAAATCGTTCACTATTCCATCCAGGCTTGCCGAGATCTTATCCTTGTCCGAACCTCGACCTTCGATATAGTATTTGATCTGTAGAGGACTTGATCAATACCCCAGACTCTCCTGCTCGTGAGGTGCCGGTCACACTCGACTCGCCTTTGGCTCGGTTCCACTCGTCCTCAAGGTCATAACCACTTGGACCCCGTCTTCAGCACGTCCCAGTTTGAAAGTGATCATCTGGCTTCCAGAAACAGGT
The DNA here is from genome assembly GCA_019633595.1 of Tulasnella sp. UAMH 9824. Lineage (NCBI taxonomy): Eukaryota > Fungi > Basidiomycota > Agaricomycetes > Cantharellales > Tulasnellaceae > Tulasnella > Tulasnella sp. UAMH 9824. The sequence continues at coordinate 261,144 of WSUI01000002.1, read as the reverse complement.
AGTACGGGTTTCCTATCTTCAGTTTCGCTGTCGTACGCGGAGCCGGTCGTTAAATCTCGGACGGCTGTGAGGGGCAGGCCAGCAGCACCGGAGGGATATTTCGCAGAACCGACAGTAGCGCTGTAGTTTGGCTCCGGCTGTAAGGCGGCTGTGAGGAGGTGTTTTGCTGCTGGCTGTGGAACGACTCACGAAGCTTCGCATATGAGCGAATACCTTCTTGATTACTTCTGGGTCGCGACAGATGAAGTAGCTGTTCTTCGTCTGGTGGTATCCGTACCTAACGGAGGACTTAGCGCCTTGTTCGAGTGACAATGATACAAAAGGGGTCTACGCACTTGATGTATAAATCATTTAGCCTGTCGCTGAGCCTCTTACCCTCTGCTCTAGATGCTACGGTCATTTCAGCGAACGTGACCTTGCAACCAAACCCAAACGCTGATCAGAATATGAAATAATCATTCAGTACTAGCCTACGTACCAAGGCCGTAACGCCATCCTTATCCCGAATTTCGGGGCTACACATGAACCCGATGGCTTCCTCGTATCCGAATTTGACATCATAACCTTGCGCCTCGAGATCGAGAGCTGTATTTCCAATCCATTTGAATCCTATTGAAGAATGTATCAGATTATTTTTACTATTGGCTGGGGGCTTCGGATAAGTGCGTTAAACGTACCAGTCAAACATTCGGTAAACCTGAAACCCTCGGCCTTGGCCATCGACTCTAGCATCTTGGAACTGACTGCAGAGGCCACCATCGCAAGCTTGTCTGTACCCAAAATGTTAGGGATCGGGTTGACCCATCGGATGTCGGGAAAATCTCACCTATAGGCCTTCCGCTCTTTTTGTACCTGTCCAAGATCGACGAGGCGAGGAGTGTACCCAACTGGTCTCCCGTAAACTGAATCCACTTTCCATCCGCCCTTGAAAGGTGCCGAAGCGCTTGTTTCAAGTCTGCGCAGCATGCTAGAATCCACCTGACTTACTGCTTCTCAACTGCAGCGAACCTATCAGCGTCTGGATCAACCGCAAACACGTAGTCCGCCCCTTGCTTGTTGGCCTCCTCGATTGCTAAATTCTGATTGATTGCGATAAGTTTAAAAAGTAAGGAAGGCCCTTATGGCTCTATACTGACTAATGCCCCCTTCTCTTCGGGATTAGGGTAGGGAACAGTTGGGAAGTCCGGATCGGGCTCCTGCTGAGCTTGAACCGCGATAAATGGCTTGAAACCAACAGTTTCAATGGCTTTCATGGCAATCTTGTATCCAACGCCGTGCATCGCCGTAAAAACAAATTTAAGGTCCGTTGACGCGTTCAGAGGCTGGAGCGATCTGCAAATACGTTCCGTAAGCATTGCGTTAAGCATTATGGACGGGGCATTAACCGACTTGTCGTGGATTTGAGAAGAGACCTGATCGAGATACAGTTCCGTCATCTCTTCGGTCTTATCGAAGCACAATGGAGACTCTGCAACATCGTCAATACTCCACGCGCTTGGGTTTGGTTCCAAGTTCGTTTTGATCGCTTCTGCGATGCCTTTGTCGTGCGGGTTAATGATTTGAACTGCATTCTGCCAGTAGACCTGAATAGCAGGCATGATGAGATAAATCATAGAGCCTCCTAGCCAAAGATGGTATACCTTGTAGCCGTTGTCGTTCTTGGGATTGTGCGAGGCGGTTATCATAACGCCGCATGCCGCCCTCAGTCGACCGACGGAGAAAGGTACTCTGTCAATAAATTTAGATGACAGATCACATCAGCATCACTTCACTAGATGAACAACCCATGGAGCCATACAGCGGTGTATGGACGATGCCACGATGTAGGTAGACCTTGACTCCTTTCGAGATGAAGGCACGAGCTGTCAATAGTGCCCATCTTTCCGAATTATATCTGTGATCGTGGCCGATCACAACCCCTTCATCTTGAGCTGTGTCGGGGTTTTGCTGCAGAATGTACGCGCAGAGCCCCTGATGCAGATGTAGCTTCAGAATCACATGGAGCAATGGCGACTTGACCGCGAGCCTACCTGCGAGGCCTGGATGATGGTCAGGTCATTCATTCTCGAGAACCCTGCCTCCATTCTCCCTCTGAGACCTGGCAAACGGGTTGAACCGTGTGTTTGGGGCGACTAGATCGAACTTACCTGCAGTCCCAAACTCAATACGGTCCCTATATGACTCATTGGCTCTCAGGTGAATGAGGATGCATAAAATAACTCACGCTAGTCGGGCTCGAAGCTCCTCTTCCTTGCCGCTTCTCGAAAGCTCCTCGATTTCTGCTCGTGTTTCCGGATTCTAGCAGTCCCGAGTCGGAGATCGGTTCGCCTTCGCAACACTTGGCTATCGTTCAGCTTACCTGATCGAGTCTGAGCCATTCTGCCACAAGGGAATCCATTATAGATGGCGCAAGTAGGTTGTAGTGGCAATCAAGTGGTGTTTGGGCAAGTGGAATTCGAAAGAATCGGGGATCTTCAAATGCCTCAGGCGCGTGATGGGTAAACAAAGCCAAAGCGCGCTCTATTACACTCCAGCAACAAATGAATGGAATAAAACTAGTCGCTCAGGTTCAAACGTGTATCAAGCATCGGCCTTGACAGGGGCTGTCAAGACTTCGACTCCTGTCTCGGTGATGCTACAGGGATCGCCGTCAATAACTGACCCTGCGGAACTCGTGCTTCGATGACTTACAGCAAGGTCTCTTCAAACTGCGCACTCTTGTTTCCATCAATAGTTGTGCAGGTCCAATCGTCGGGCCAGTGGTGTTCCGCCGAATAATTCGGCCCAAAGTTGATCATCTAATATATACGACAAACGTACCCATCAGGGGTGAGTTGGCAACCTACTGCGAATCGGTGAACTCACGGGCTCGATTGTAAATGTCTTGATTGAAGCAAGGGTCGATCCTCAGTTAATGCACGGCCAAATGTCTGAAACGAGCGGAGATTCCTACCATTCCGGGTTTCATCGTTCCTGGCATTTTATTCTTGGCATAGTGCGGGATGTTTGGCGCACAATGGAAGTATTTGTGAACACCGTGGCCAGTGTAGGTCCTCACAACGCTACAGCCATTTTCCTTGGCGATTGGTTCTCTGAGGATGAAGAGGATCAGCCATAGTTGGAAATGGGTGCTACATTGCCCACGTACATAGCTTTCCCGATGTCTCGGAACAGAGCTCCAGGTTTGCACACCTTGATTGCCTCATCAAGGCACTTGCGTGTCGTTTGTATGAGTTTAGCATCTTCATCTGAAATCTTTCCGACAGGGTATGTAGCATTGAGGTCACTATGGAATCCGTCGTAGTAAACCGAGACATCTGGGACAAATTTTCAGTCTTCAATACGCATGAAAGACAAGAGACCTTACCAAGATTGATAATGTCCCCTTCTTTTAGTTTCCGCTGATCCGGAATGCCGTGACAGATTGTCTCGTTGATTGAAGTGCAAACAGACTTCGGGAACTGTCGGTAATTCAAGGGCGAAGGATAGGCACCTCGAGAGATAGTTGCCTGGTGTACGACAGCATCAATTTCGTCGGTAGTGATTCCAGGCTTGACATAGGACGCTGCAAGATCCAGGATTTCACGTCCCATCTGCCATAGGCGGTATTCCCAACGTTAGCTCCGTGACATTCCCCATGACTCAATGAACGAACCCGGCTAACGACCCGCATCTTTTCGATTTCATCGGGTTTAAGGATTTTAGGGGTGTTGGCATCCGCGGTCCGTTCAGAAATTGGTATACCTGCGACTTGATTTGAGACGACAAAACACCTAAGCTGCCTTTCTCTATGCTCACCCTTGGGATGATCGGCGTAATCGGGTCTTGGTATGCTATCTGGTACTGCCCTCTTAGGTGATAGTGGATATGCAGGTCGCAATGATCCAGTGAACCGGAAGTTGGGAAAGGGATTGTGGGTGCCGTCTGCAAGGGCAGGCGTTAGCCCGAGATCAAGAGTCTAGGCCTTGTTTCCTAACCAGAATTAGTTGCGGCCGTAGCTAGATTTTTTACTAGATCGTGTATAGCCTTGTGTGTTTTCTGGAATAATAGCTATTAGTGATACAGAATGATCCATCGTCGGTAGGGGTGAGCTCACCCCTATAAAGACAACGCATATATAAGCAGGTCCAAATCAGCCTCGGCATTATCTCACAATTAGCTTTGAAACATTCCTGGGAGCAGAACACAGATCCAGCTATTTTCAACCTTGGTAGCAAACCCAGTCAGGAGCATGGTTCATACGCTAGGATGCGACCGACTCACTTAGAACAGGTGGGGCACTCAAGTTTGGAAAGAGGGTGGCCGTTGATGCATGCGTCGCTCTGACACTTTTGAGTTCCTACGTCGCTGGGGGTCATCACTGCTTGGGTTGGAAGAGATATTGAGTGGTGGTCGAATAGACAATTCCTAGCCGTGGGACAGGAACGAATGGCCAACGTTGCGGCGAACCTGGTTGCCCCTCGCCTAAACCTCCTTCAACTACCTTAAGAACGTACATTCAAACCCCAGAGAAGGAAATGGCAAGCGCAGCCGAACAACAGTGGATGTTTGAAATGTCCCACTTCCAACAAACTCCAGCTCGCGTCCTGGACAACATGCCGGCAACGCAAGAGCTGAAAGCAAGACAGGAAGGTGTTCACTACCTTCTTCGGTGTGGAAACTCCCTGAGATTGTGGGTGAGTTTTGCTTGAACATTATCAATAGACTAACGATTTCGTTGTGGTGTAGGAGATCACATGTTCTGTCGGCTGCCTCGACCTACTTCCACCGGTTTTACATGCGGTGGTCGATCGGACCAAGCGGTTACGACAAAATTGTGAGATATAGCTCTGAGGCTCTCCATAGATGCCTGACATTGTCCCTGCTTCCTTTAGATTGTCGCGGCCGCTTGTCTCTTTCTGGCGAGCAAAGTTGAAGAGTCGACTCGGAAACTTCGAGACGTTGCTCAGATATGTTTTATGAAATGGACCGGTAAAGGTCCGGATGATCTGGCTGTTTGTGCTCGGTTTAAACCTTGTCAGCCGGCCTTTGGTTGACGTTGCCACGTACTAAGGCCGCAGATCCCTGGATGGACCGGATCTTGAACTATGAAAATCGGCTTCTCGAGGCTCTTTGCTTCGATATCGCCGTGAACCATCCTCACGAATATTTGGCCGATGCATTTGGCGGCGGTATCCGGGATGCTTCACGATGGTATTGGCGCGGCCCTCTCGCTAACAAAGATATGGTGGACCGGGGACTGTATCAGCTCGCGTGGTCGGTAGCCAATGATTCGTAAGTTGACTTGAACGTGTAATTAGGAGCCCTAGCTAATTGGCTTCTATCGGACTCCCGATGCGTTGGTTCTCAGTCTCCGGACGCCCGTGTGTCTCTTTTGGGAACCCCGGCTGATTGCTTGCGCGGCTTATCTCATCGCGTTCGCGACTATCTCCTCTTCTGAGAGCCCCGGTAACATTAGAATCAGCTCTCATCTTGGCGGCGCTCGAAACTAACTTGGTTCACACAGGCCAGGTCACCACCGGTCCCGGGCAGCAAGATGACCCCTTTGAAACACCCGCCTTCGGTCATATAAAGGACGGGAACGCGGCACTAGGGTCATCACCTTCCGCAAGCGCATCTGGACCGTCAGGAGGACTCGAAGCCCAGGAACCGGGCCATCAATCTGGGAGGTGCCTCACCTTCGAAGAACTCCTGGGCCGTAATACACAAGCTGGTCCATGGATGGAAGCATTTAGTGTCGTTGATGCCGATCTCGGAGATCTGAGTGGTAAGCGAGGTAAAGCTGCTTCTTGATGCATCGCTCACGTTCCAAGGATCGCGACAGACGTAATCGGAAACATCCTTGAACTTTATAACTTCGCTGGGCAGCCCGGAGTCGCGGAGGTTTTGCGAGTGATTCATTAGTGATTTGCTTCAGATCGCTAAACATATGCTGACCGTCGGCAAATAGGTTGGACCTCCGAGATCGTACGCCTCCTTAAGCGGCCTCCCTCAATCTTCTCTGCCACCACAAAGCATCACGACAAGCAATTCCAGCCCTGCATTGACCCTTGCGTCCAACACCACTCCAATGCATCGAGCTGCCGAGGACCCGTCTCAAGACTTTGTTGAACCTGCTGAGGACCAAGGAGACGGGAGCATACCCCTTGCTCCCGCGCCGAATCCCTTTACCATAAGCTCAAACAGTGGTTCTTTAGTGAACACGGACATGGAGCGTTAACAATCTCATCCGCCCATTCTGACGTCGCCGGCTGGAGTGGAAACTTCCATTTGGTGTTGTTTTCGGTAGGCTTCCCATAAAATTAGGCTTGCTCTTCTATGTCATGCGGATATCCCTACGATTCTTCAGACGAAGGCTGTCCGTGTCAAGTGTGGCCGATTTAATTTTTGACGTAAGTAATTATTTTCCAATTCGATCAACTTTCATCGCGTCCGCTTCACCCGCACGCCCATTCAAGCAAAAGTTCCGCCAAATGCTTCGAAGTGCTTGATGGACCGAACTTCTGAAGATATATTGATAGCCGTTTTGCCTCCTCGTGCCCTTGTCGAAGGGTGCTGTGCGGAGCCCCCGCGCTTCTCGCTCTGCGCCTCTTTCGCTCCTTTCCTTGGGTCACCTCGTAAACGAGAACAATGGGGGCCAATTCCATTTTATTTTTGGAGAGCGCGTTGATTCGGGCCTAATTACCGCCGTTCACAGTCGCTGCATGTCCAGCGCCGGACTTCGGTTTGCTCGTCGCACGCATTTACCACAACAACTTTCTCATACGACGACACTTACATCTACATGACCCAATCTCTAGGATATTGTCGCGGGCTCGATGATGTCCCACACCAACCAACCTCCTATCGGATGCCCGTAGCGAGACAAGGTGTTGGGTTCCAGGTCTATGTATTTGATCTTCGCTTCGAAGCAATTCTGTCTCCTTAATGGGTTCCACGCCTTAGAGTTCGCCTCTATTGAATCAGTCTGGTGTCTCCTGTGAGGGTGGTTCATTTTCCTGTTGACACATTCCTTTCGGAGAAGCAGATCAATTCACGAACGCACAAGTATCTCAACTTCTTTGCTTCTTTGCTTCAATTACCCTTAGTACATCAGTGGCTTTACTACGGACCCGGCCCACCTTCCCGTTTACCCGATTGAGCGTTTATACTTGGTGTACACGCCTCCTGTACCTGTCCGTCCGACTTTCGAGGCGGCATCTCAACTTTTGTCTTCTGAAATTCATTCCTCGGATCGCTTGCGCGCTGTTAATTACCCCATTTTGCTGGCGGCCCGGCGAAGCTTGCGATGGTACATGTTCCGATGTCGCGCTAATGGAAGCTCCGTGGCCCGCCCGCCCCCGTTCCTGCCCATCCACGGTCTTCTTCAAGGGTCGCTGGGAGCCTGCCGGGATTCAGCGGTGGCTTGGGTGAGTCACCGCGAAATCAGAGTTCTTTCTTCGAACGGTGTTCATCCGCCACCGTCGGGCATCCACGGAACTGGGTACTCCACAGACGCATTTTGGCTTCCCTGGTGGCTTATTCGCTTGAATAGGGACTCAAGAAGCAAAACGTATTCATGGCAATGGCGCATAGAGAGTATCATCGTGATTGAAATTTATTGAAGGCAACGAAATTCTGAGTCTCGGGGGTTCGCGTATAAGAAGAAACAATTTCAGGGAATCAACTAGATACAGGCATTACTTCGGGCAGTCCATTATGGTGTGGGTTCAGGTCGTAAAAATACAGAGTCCAAGTCCTTCTGTCAGAGTTTCTCAGTACCTGGGGAGACTACGAGGCTGGTGGCGGACATCTAAGAGACGCACGATCAATTAGGCGGAGCTCCTCGCACGAACTTGGCAATTTGACCTTGGGCAGACCCAGTTCACGACCTTGGCATTATCGATGACCCGAGGCTGTCTCATGCTAAAATGCCCAGTTAGCTCGCGGAAAGGGTCGAGGTTGTCTCACTTACTATTGCCAGCAACTGTCTTCGCATCCTTGACCTAAGTCCGGTGTTAGCTGTCTGATTGAAGTCTACACCATTTTAAAAGCTTGCCTCGAACGCAGTCCTCCGGGTGCATATTTGACATGCGACAATATCTGCTGCCGCAGTCCACCTAAAACCAGTGATGAGTGTTGCCGCAGGAAACGCGAGAGACGACTCTTCTGTCTGCGCGTACCTTGGTGCCCTCCGGTGGTTCGGCATAGGAGTGGTTACAAAGTACGTAAGAGGTCCTGGTAACCTGCTTGAAGCACATTGTATTCGGCGTGTGTCGCTGGAGAGAGGGATGAGTGGTTGAAGCTTGAAAGGTTCGTTGAGTGGGTGAGCAGGCGGAGGAGGAAGAGATGCTGCTTGACGTTGAAAACACTGCGAGAGACAGCCGCATTTATGGCTCAACAGTCACTGTTCCGCAAGGTAGTATTAAATCTCACGAAAATCAAAAAGAATGCCGCTGAAGATTGAGGATGGGTAGCGTACCAGGGGTTGCATCCAAAGACTTACGAAGCCATGCACTCACTCGCGTTGTTTGACACCCATGTGACATGAGTGCAAGAACCACGACGAAGTAAGATGACGAGCGTAATACATGCCAGGGAAAGGGTCGAGACAAGCCAGAGCCGCTGATATGGAGTGGCTTGTTTGACGAGAAGCGGAAGCGTCCAGCTCAAATCACAAAGATGAAGTCACGGTGCACCGTATGTGTAGAATGCTATCCCTTGAATTATGGGGCCTTATCAGGAGCTATTTTCCACAAGTAAAGGGAGCGAAGAGTATCCATGCCTTATCAGCACCGCTTAGGGAAGTGGGCCGAAGAGTCCGGAGGCCATTCATCCCCTATGAGGAAATAAACGGCCGGTGAGCGCAGTAAACGCGCAAGTTAATGGGCCATGCGGCACTGTTGTGGCGAAAGACGGCAATTCCTGTCCTGGGTCATTCTTGACTCGGTGTCCAATGATCACACGAAGCCGGAAGGCTAGACCGCTTAAGATGTCGAGGGAAGGCGCATAGAATCACGCCTATGTGTCACGAGAAAGGCAGGTGAGCAAAGTTCTTTGTTGTTTCGGAGGACGGATGGCGGGATTCCGGGACGAAAGAGCCAAAGTGTGAGACGCCAAAGCACCTCGAGAGATGAAGGAGAACTTACGCGATGCTTCGTGGTTGGCTGATGAAAGCTTGTGTAAATTATTGAGAGATCCCGTGAGCATTGAATAGGTGTTGAGAAGAAGGAGAATAATCCATCCGATGTGTAGTTCCGAGGGGTGGCGACCAAGCCCGCCCGAGCTGGCGCTACGATTCTAGCGCACGCACCGCCACCAGAGATGACGCAAAGAGAATAGCGTTGATCAAAAGAGAGAGAGGAGGTTGGAGACGTTGAAAAATGCCGCTCCATCGCCTTAGCTTTTGTGTGCAGGGGGGAAAGGTTGGGGTACGGGGAGACTTCGCCAGAATGATACGGCAAATATAACCAGATTGTAGCGATAGCACGTGAGGAAACTCAGCAAAAACATAGATGATGCATATTGCCACCACGGAGCATCTGCGTGGTGTCCACGGAAGAACGACAGAGCGTTTGCATTGGTAGTGGGAGACCAGATCCTCCGATGGAAATGACGAACGCCAGCTCAGAAGGCCGACATAAGCCCATGGCCCTTGAAATAATGTGGGGTATGCATGGACGGCATCAGGATTGCTCAGAGCATGGTGCGGGGCCCTCCTTGTTTCGTAGTCAGAGGGCGGGGGATTCTGCCAGGAAACAGGAAAGGAGTGCGCAGCGGCAGTGTTGTTCCGAGGCCGCCACGGCACAACAAACAAACCGGCCTCTCCCACTGTCGGAACGCCCCGCCTTTCCAAAGCCGCCACCCCTGCATGCCGCCGTACGCTCCCTCGTCGAGCAAGGAGCGCAAAGAATCAAAGTCCAAGCAATCTCTATCGTCGAGCAGGGAGTCTCTGCCTCGACAAACTAGAAAAGTCTTCCCGACGAATGTCCGTGGCCCTGCCTGAGTCCTCCGACTTTGCAACCGACACCCTGCGCAGATCCTGACGGTGATTATTGTCTTATAAAGGATGCCTTAATTCAGCTTGCTTCGAGTGTCGCGTTCGAGCGCGAAAGCGTGTCCAAAGCCAAGGTTATCAAGCAAGTAAGTGCCCGGGAGCTTCGAGGGTGGGGCTACCGGTAAAATTTTACGACCCTAACGCATTCCCTTACTGCGACCCAAAAGGCGAAGATCAAGGCAGCGGTACAAGCGGAAGTCGAAAAGGAGAGTAAAAAGAGTACAGTGGTATCGGCAAGACTAGTAAGCGGTGGAAGACCGAAGTCCGCATGAACACCAGGCTGATACCGAACCATACCCGTGTCTGCAGCGAGAAGCCAAAGACAAGATATCTCGCCGAACTCGAGAAAACCGAAAGGCAAGACGACTCAAGACGGTGGCCAGTTCCACTCCTCCGCCGAGCGGCAAGAAGCGGGTCTCATTTAGTTAGGATAACCCAACGGGGCCATTCACTTTTCTCATAGGCGTTGGGTCTCTCCTTTAGTGCACTGTATTCGCCTCCTGTCCAGTATTGAAAGCACATTAATTCCGATTTAGCTCTAGCTTGACGAACGGCGCCACTTGTTCCACGCTCCCGCGTCGTCGACGGAGTCGCCCGAGCCTGCATCCCTTGGTTCGAGACCCTTAAAACACATGAACGACATGTCATACAAGGAGTGCGCGGAAATGAACCTCGCATAATATGGTACGAATGATGATTGATAGCGAAGAGAAGATATATGGCGGCAGAGAAGACCAAGACGACCGACGCAGCCTAGAACTACAAGTTAAAGGACGACGTCAGTACAACGTAATTCCAAGTTAAGGAGATAAATGAAAAGGGGAGGTTAACTCACTCTTAACTTCTGGAAGAACCACCGGTTCTTGCCAGTGAAGTACCGCTCCTGTAATAATTTGCGAACCTGCTTCTTAGCGTCGGCACGCTGTGTCGGGTCCTTGAAGGTATCGGTAGTTACAAGACCCTTGATACCCTCGAGCTCGAGCGCGTAACGTGTGGGGAAGAGATGGCTGTAATTGACGACCTGTATGGGGATTGCAGGGTCAGCACCGACGGTTCTGCTCGTGACAGAAGGCACCCTCAGCAGGATGGCATAGCTTATAGTGGATTCCAAGTTGGAAGTGGTCCAGTGACATGCGAAGTGCCGTACAATTGGGTGGAAGAGCCCGAGATTCAGCTTACCTTGATGAATGGTTTTAGGCGGCTCCTTCGCTTGATCTTCTTGTCGCTCATCTTCCGGGTAACCTTCATGGGGTACCTCTCAATGCCGGCGACGAGAGCGTAGGGATACTGGCGGTCTTTGGTTCCCTCATCCAGCTGTTTGATGACGACCACCTTCTTGCCAGCCTGTCGGCCGTTGAGGACAATGGCGACCTTTCCGGGTTTGTAAACTGGACACAGCCAAGGATCAGCATAACGTCTCGAGATCCACTCTTCTCATTTTCAGCGTACTTTTGACCATTTTGAATGCTTGAGGGACGACAGGGACGGCGGCAACGGGATAATTGCAATGGGGACCGAATTTTGGGTACTGTACAGTTCTGACATAAGCCAAGTTTAGGCGCCGAACGATGCACCCTCAACTCGATTAACCCCCACCAAGGATTTTTGCTGTCTTGACATGTATGATTTTTGCGCGCCCGATGGAAAGAAATTACTATCACGAGTGAAAGGCTCTTTGTACATCTTCACTAGTTCCAACCTCATCCGCGTAAGCTGGTTGCCGTCGACCATGCATTCCCAGTGAATGTGCTATCTCCCGTCAAGTTCAACAGCACTCTAATAAAGCGTATTATTGGGACAGCTTTGACAAGGATCTCTATTCTCTCTCCCCGCGGCATTACGAGCACGCGACTTAACCAACACCATAGCGGGTCCTCTAATCCAAAGCAGTGTCACACCCCCACCTCTACGTTACAACCTTCAACTTGGTTACTTTATACCGATAGCATTGATTTGGCGCTGGTTCGTATTTCGAGGACGGCCATCCTGCAGTGGTGGCTGGCGTCGATCCCGTGTAGACTTAGTCCTGACTCACACAAGCTCTACATAGTCATGCACTGCTGACACGAACGACTTGATGCCGTTCGTGCACCATCTGCCTGACATAAAGGGGCGGATGCCTGGGAGTAGTGGCAGCTATTCGACCTCCTTGAAGTCAGGACACGGAACTCGAGCGTTTGAGAATGTCACTCAGAGGAACAGATATAGCAAGACTGCGCTTTCAATTACGCTTTTAGGTACTTCAGGCTGCGCGACAACTATGAACAAAGGAAGAGAAAATAAGGAAAGATACACGATGCCAAAAATGAAGGTATGACAATGATACAAAGCGAAGGTGATGAGGGAATGCAAAGAAAGGTAAAGTCCAAAACGCTTAGTCAATCTCCTCCATCTTGCTGCCGCTCTCGACTTCCTCGACAGCGGGGGCGGCCTCTGCGGGAGCAGCAGACTCTTCCTCCTCATCGACATCAAGACCAAGGGAGATCATGCGATGAATGCGCTTGGCGAACGAAGTTGGATCGTCGAGGACGAAGCCAGAGGTAAGGAGAGCGGTTTCGAAGAGAAGGAAGGTCAAGTCTCGGACGGACTTGTCAGCCTTGTCCTCAGCCACTTTCTTCTTGAGCTCCTTGACGATGGGGTTGTGGGGGTTCAGTTCGAGAGTCTTCTTAGAGGCCATGTAAGACGACATGGACGAGTCACGAAGAGCCTGAGCTTTCATGATACGTTCCATGTTGCTGCTCCAGCCGAATTGACCGGTGACGAGGACGCAAGGAGAGTCGGAGATACGGTTGGAGACGACAACCTTCTCAACCTTGTCACCGAGAGCATCCTTGATGGTCTTGCAAAGATCCTCGAATTGCTTGGCCTCCTCCTCACGAGCCTTCTTCTCGTCCTCGGTCTCCTCGAGCTCAAGACCTTCCTTGCTGACGCAGACAAGCTTCCTGCCCTCGAACTCCTTGAGCTGGGTGACGGCGTACTCGTCGATGGGGTCGACAAGGAGCAGGACTTCGAAGCCCTTCTTCTTGAGAACTTCGAGGAAAGGAGAGTTGCGGACGCTGGCCAAGCTCTCGCCGGTGAGGTAGTAGATTGATTTCTGGATCTCGGGCATGCGGGTGATGTAGTCTAAATAATACCATCGAAGGAGTCAGCATCAGTGTTTCTCGTCTCAGTAAATCTCGGACGCACCCTTCAGCGAGGTCTGCTCATCGAGTGCCTTCGTGGAGTAGAAGCGGAGGAATTCGGCGAGCTTGCTCCTGTTATTAGCATCCTCGTGGATACCAAGCTTGATGTTCTTCGCGAAAGCCTCGTAGAACTTGGCAAAGTTATCCTTGTCCTCAGCGATCTCGGAGAAGAGGTCCATGCACTTCCTGACAAGGTTCTTGCGGATGACCTTAAGAATCTTGTTCTGCTGAAGGGTCTCACGAGAGATGTTGAGAGGCAGGTCTTCCGAGTCCACGATACCCTTGACGAAGTTGAGGTACTCTGGGATGAGGTCCTCGCAATCGTCCATAATGAAGACACGGCGGACGTAGAGTTTGATGTTGTTGCGCTTCTTCTTGGTCTCGAAGAGATCGAATGGAGCACTATGAACGACTCATCAGTGAGTGGTTCCGTGGCGGTCGCTGCAAAGCTCTATACTAACCGCTTGGGAACGAAAAGGATGGCCTTGAACTCAAGTTGACCCTCGACGGAGAAGTGCTTGACGGCAAGGTGGTCTTCCCAGTCATTGGTCAAGCTCTTGTAGAACGAGGCGTACTCTTCAGAGGTGATATCGGAGGGGTTGCGAGTCCAGATGGGCTTGGTCTTGTTGAGCTCCTCGTTCTCGGTCTTGGTCTCCTTGACCTTTTTGGTCTTCTTGGTCTTTCCTTCCTCGTCCTCGACTTCCTCGATCTTCTTATCTTCACCCTCAGCAACTTCCTCTTCATCCTCGACCTCCTGCAATTCGTCCAGCTTGCGGTCAGTATTCATATCCTAGCCAAATGTCGAAGATTCGCCAACCTTTTCAACCTCCTTTGTAACAACGAGCTGAATGGGGTAGGAGATGAACTCGGAGTGTTTCTTGACGATCTCCTTGATCTTCTTCTCCTCGAGATACTCGAGTTGGTCCTCTTTCAAGTAAAGGCGAAGTTCAGTACCGCGACCAAGGGGCTCGCCGTCAGTGTCGGGGGTGATGGTGAAGGTTCCGCCCGCAGCGGATTCCCAGATGTATTGCTCGTCGTCATTGTGCTTGGAGACGACTTGAACACGCTCGGCAACGAGGTAAGCAGAGTAGAAACCTGAAGGGTGGGAATGTTGAAGTCAACATCGGCGCCTAATGACAATAATCCCAATCCGGACTGTTCTACTCACCAACACCGAATTGACCAATCTAGTCGCGGATATCGGGTGGTTAGCTATGGTAATGAGAGCGGAATACGGTATAGGCTTACCATGGACACGTCGCCACCAGCGCTGAGGGCCTCCATGAAGGCTACAAGAGGCGCAACGAGTCAGCATAAATGTCGCAGCCGATGGAGCGGAGGAGGGCGTCGACGTTACCTTTTGTGCCGGACTTGGCGATGGTCCCAAGGTTGTTGACGAGGTCAGCCTTGGTCATACCAATACCAGTGTCACGGAGCTTAAGGAGCTTGTTCTCCTTGTCTGGGGTGATGCGGATGAAGAGCTCCTTCTCAGTGTCGAGCTGAGAGGGGTCCGTGAGGGCTTGGTAGCGGATCTTGTCGAGGGCATCAGAGGCGTTGGAGATCAATTCTCGGAGGAAAATGCCTGTGGGTGGGGCGGGGGTCAATAACGATGAAGTGAACAGATGAGAGGGCGACGATGGTACTGACTCTTATTTGAGTAGAAGGTGTTGATGATGAGGTCTAGCAATTGCGAGATCTCGGCCTGGAAGCCAAAGGTTTCTGTTTGAGCGGACATGATGAAGCGTGAATGGGTAAGTGGTGGAAGAGTGGTTGTGAATAAAGAGAAGAGGGCGTGAGGGGAGAGGAGGAGATGGGCGAAGAGAAAGATGGATCCATGGATGGTGCATTTATAGGCGCTTGGGCTGGTTGGGTTGGATTATTCTCGAATGTTCTTCAGCTGGCAGAACCAGCACTAGTCAATCTGAACTTGGGCGCTTCTCTTTGCGTCCCCTGGAGGACCCTTTGCATTTTCCAGAACATTCCATGAGAAAAAGGAAATCAAGAAACCCTTCGTCTTCATATACCACATATGGGCCGAGTCGCATACGCCTAATGCTGAGCGGAGAATAACCCACTTATATTATACTACAACAGCGAAAAGCAACAGGAATAAAGGTCCGAAAGAAACGGTGGCGAAGGGGAGAAAGTGCTCGAAAAGAAAAAAACCGAAGGGCGAAATAATCGAAGACGGAACAAGCCAGAAAACTTCTAATCAGGAAACGGCGCTGCCTTCCCCGTACACATCGATCACCACAGCCTGGAGAACAATCGCGAAACCGAAGCACCCAGACCCTTCTATTGTCCACAGAGTGGGAAAATCAAGCTTGCACAAGAATGCGCTCGGATTCACGGATGCGAGCAGCGCAAATAGCGCACTTGTATGGGTCGGATCGAATAGCCTTCTTCACCGGCAGGGTCATGTACCTAGCAACATATGTCAAGTCAGAGAGGCGGCGCTTTCAATGAGAGTAAATATCTTCCACGTACTTATTGCACAGATGGTGAGCCACGCAGGCTTTGACTGGAGGATGAGCTGCGCTGAAGACGCAGTTGGACATGCCGCAGTCGTGTCGTGTCGTGCTCATGTTCTCAAAGCAGTCACAGCCCTGGTGATGACGTCCCTCGATGATCTGCAGGATTACGGGATGAGGAAGTCAGTCAAGGCGCGTCTAAGAGTATCGTCCGGAGCTCGGTTGACGTACGTTGTAGCACATTTTGATCTATAGAAGCGGGTAAGGGTCGTAAACTGAGCGCGTCAAAAAGTCGTAAAGAGCTGCAGATAAGATGTGTTAGTCAAATCTGAAGAGGTGATTCGACCAAGACATCACGAACCTTGGAGATGGGAGTGTGCGTGATGCTGAAACCGGCAGCAGAGCGCGTCGAGTGGAAGACTTGGCAAAGTCGAGTAGCTGAAGAGGGGATTGTGAGCGGGTTTGCTGATGGAAGTGGCTATCCCCTCACAAGCCCTTTTATAGGTCTGCTCAAGACGTCAAAATACTCCACCGGCTAATACCTTCACCTAAAGTTTGGGTCTGCTGAGTGATTGGTGTGCCGGTCTGCAAGGTCAGAATAAGCCTTTGCCCCGTGGCAGGCAATGCAGAAGCGAGCGATAGCACGAACGTACGTCCCAGTAGTATGCATTTCGTATACCACCTCCTGTCTCCTGATCCGCGGAAATCACAAACTCCAGAACGCGACTTTTGCAATTAACGATATTGTGGTGACAATTACTCCGACAAAGAGTCATGGACGACTCTCCGCGGGCTCATAGATGCCTCATACAGACGTGCGGCATCCGTGCTTCTCGCGGGTGTGCACTCAAGTCCGTGACACCCCTTGAAAATTTTTTCATTCTAGCGCAGGCGGATCCGATGCGGGAGCATGAAATTTCAAAATAGAGCTTCATCGTGGCCCGCACCAGCGGTTAACTCTGTGCGTCTATACGGCCTTGTGCGCGACCCAGACGGGAGCAGTTAAACCTAACGACGCATCAGCCAATAATCGATCGGTATCCCCTGTGACCTGAGACTTTTGTCTCGTCATGAACGGCAAAGTCGACTGCATGCTTGCCACTCGCAAGGAGGTTAGTATGAAGGCCGCTCCACCATTGTCCGCGCCGTTGCGAAACGGTGTTTTCTTCATCTCCACTCTCAGGTTAACCGTCTTAGCTGAGCTCTAAGTTTTAGCTCCGTACGAGGGTCTTACGTTTGAGGTTGTCACGCATGATCGTTTTGACCACTGTCCGAGCCGAAAGCCGTCGATTTTGAGTAGGATCCCCATCGTCAGCGGACCAAAAGAGACTGCTAACCCTCGCACACATTCCTAGAGCTGGCGTGGATACCCATAATCGTTCAAGGGTGAGAGTGATTGGTCCGAAACTTTTATCATGCCTCTCCGCGCAGAAAGCACCCACGTTGAAAAGGCACGCCCACCGAGAACCACTTTATTGAGGCATGTCGAGCGGAGAGCGAAAAACAAACAAAAAATTGATTCGCGATGTACGAGTCGCTCCGAACTATCCTCCTCATCGCAGTTCGTCTCCACCCAGTCGCTAACGTATCGTCGAGCCACTGGCTGGTGTCGGGGGAATCTTCCCATGGGCGTTATGATAGTTCCGCATGAAAAGCGCGATGTGGAGACACGAGCAACAGGCCTAAATGAGGCATGTAAACAGAGGCAGCGTGGATTGCAGGCCTATTGGGCTGTACTGGTCTTCAGGTGGTCTGGGGGTTCATGATTGGTGCGGCCTGGGTCGAGGCCAGAGCGGTCTCCGTGATTACCGTGACATACCCTGGGACAACCCCAGAGAAGGCGCGCTTCTAACGACTGGCCAAATACGTCGACAGCCATCATGGAGGGTGTCGTCAGCGCCGTCATCATCGTCGGAGCAGTCTAATATATGCGATCCGTAGGAGATTAATGATCAGTAATGAAAAAAATCTATCGGAGAAGACGGGATAGGGTCGAGAATGGTCGTAGTCTGCGGTCTGGTTTCTGATCTTCCAGCGAGGACTGCATTCGAATCAGACTAGCAGTTGGCAACCCTCGGCTCACAAACAACCTATCTGCTTCGCCAATGAACAGAGTATGCCGTGCAAGACCTCCTATCTGACGACGTTCAGCTGAAAATCCCCGCAACGGATTCAACCCGAGCGTACCCCGTCGTTGGATACAAACGTTTGGTCAACAAACGAGTCGTCCTTCCCATGGACGCGTATGCAAAAGTGTTTGCAGTACCCGAGTATAAGGATGCGTTTCCACGTCTGATAACGCGTGCTGGTTGGTCTATCGATGTGGTCTGCGAGTTACGACCGCCTCTCGGCTCTGCTTCACCGTTCGGTAGCAGCGTTCTCGGAGATACCAGCACCCAAAGCATGGTAACGGCGTGAATTAATGACGTAGTGTTATTCCTACTTATTACCCTTGTACAACGCCGAGTTAGGAGGCGGTTCTGTCCTGCGCGCCCGCCACTCGCCATGACAAAATTTCCGGATTGGTAGCTTGATTCAAAGTCACGTGCCGGCACATTTTGCCAGTACCCAAAGGTCAAGGCCGATTGGACCATGCATTAGGGTGGGAAGTGTACAGAGTGAATGAGATCGAGTCTATGTGATTTGAGAAGTAATGATCGTGCCGTGCTAGTGTCGCTTTGCCTTGCCCTTGTCGTCTTTCCCAAATATTGATTCCCAAAGCTCTGGTCCGTCTCGAATGAATGCCTAATAGGGGGGACGGATGCTGCTAAGTCGGCAAGTAAAGACATGCAGCGGGCAAATGACGCACGATGACAACTTCGACAGCGATAAGCGCGATGATGATCAACTCCATTCGATGTGCTGTCGACTAAATTACGCAGCATTAGTAATGACGCGACGCGTAGAATTAAACTATGACTGACCTCCGTTAGAAGCTCGCGCAGCGTCGATTGTAACTGATATTATCACGTCAATCAACGTTTCTAGTTGCCAACAAAGAGATAGTTACCTCGGCAGCATATGTAATCTTGTCGTTGACTGACTTTGTCCTCAACTTTATCTCTAGTGCACTGCTCACCGAGTTGAAATATTCTGAGATGGCAGAAGACAATCAGCGTTCAGACGTGCATAAATCTACCTCGCGGCGTCCCACCTTCCAAAGCTGGCTCTGCCCAGTAAAAATCTGGAGTATCACTGAAGCTCTCTTCAGTCAAGTTCAAGCTCTGGCGAAGTTTAAGCAGTTCCCCGAGCTTCATAATAAGCTCCTTTCTCTCGAGGCCTGGCTTGCCCGTCGCGACCAGAGTTTCCGGCAAGGACGACACGGAATGGAGGTAGTTTTCTAGAGACGTCTCTAGTGACGCGAGCGCTGTTGAGCGAGCTAGTGCATGGGAGAAGGCGTATCGCGCCGCGATTGTTTCGAGAGGTAAACTGGCTTTCTCAGCTTTTCTGGCCGAAAGTTTGGGCAGGTCGAAATCATTTAACGTGGGTGCCTGACCAAGGATGATAAGGTCACCCTGTAATCGCGTAGCTCTGTGGAGGTGAATTGATTGGTGCCCGTATTAGCCGAGAGGCGTTCGGGGTAAACCGGGCAATGTGACTTACTCATTCGGGTCTGTGACGAACTCCAGTTCCTCAGATTCTGCATGATCCAAGATTTTTCCGAAGGTACTGGATCTGTCTCTTTCGAAGACGTCCGAGATGAATCTTCTGGCAGCGTCCTCTCCGGCTCCCCAGATCACTACGCTGCCGTTGCAGAACACCCACACCTCACAGGGTTCTCCTTTATAACTCCACTGCAAAAGGACATTAGGATACGTCTAAATGTCCTGAGCCAAATTTGACATACCGCTGGGAGCCAGAATGCTTCCTCAAACTCGATCGCGGATGGTAAAAGCCGCGACAAAGCAATCGGGTTATACCTCTCAACGGTTGAAAACGTGAATACCGGGCGAATGTCACCTCTCGTAGGAGTAGGGTTATGTCGAATAGGAAGCGAAGCTGATGCTGTCCTCTTCAGAGCTGTGGCGGATTTATTGGGTTTGGGTTTTGAGGTCCTGGGAAGGGGAGGAGAGGTGGCGGACTCGGCGGGTTCAAATGCAGCGGTAGAATTCCATCGAAGTGATGCGTATCGAGATATTAGTGGATTTAATCGCTGTGTATGTGCTATTGATGGTAGCCTTGTTGGTCCTGGGCTAGTCCGGACGATCGACGTAAGGCGACGGAAAGGGAGCATTTTCGAAATCGCGAGGAACGGACCGTGAGAGTTCGACAAAATCCAAGGACGCGCGTCATTCATGCCGAGCCGGATATGATGTAAGCAACCTAACTCTAACCGCTGTTTAGAATGGTCTACACCGGGAAAAATATGTGAATAGACAGCGTTTCTAGCACTATATGGTAGCAGCTTGTTACGTCACCGTCTCACAAAGAAGGGCCGGGTGGGTGGCGCTATTGGTCCTTGGTTCTGCCAGAGGGTGGATGAGCCTATCTTCGCCTAATTTTGAATTCCATCTGTCCCATGGATTTTAATAAATATCGATGTCTTGACGTGTCACGTTCTTTAATGTATCACAGCAGAAGAGAGTAATAACCAACGTTCTTCTAGCGCGCCCAGGGGGGTACCTTGAAGTCACGTGGGCGCGGATCAGAGCGCGGCTTTGCGCGAGGAGGACTCGTTTTGCTTTCTTTGTTCAGCGGGTCCTTTTGAAACTGCAACGTACCCCCCTCCACTCCACTCTTGAGCGTCATCTATAACACACAGATCAACGCCCAGTAGGCCCTCGACACGTACGCACTCGAACGATGGACATTCTCCGTGGCTTACACTTGGGTTTCTTATCTCCCTTTCGCCCACTCAGCGTTCAATTTTATTTTTTTGCATCAATCGCTTCTACCATGTCGAAGCCCAGGTTTGTCACTTTGCACCCTAGAGACAACGGCTTTGGCCTTTCTAAGGCTTTCTGGGAACGTACGTCAAGTGTTATGTCGATGCGAGAGGTACTTGGTCGCAGTGATGCCTAACCTCCCTGATCCAGACCCCGATACATTCATGCCTAAAGCTGATCGGGATGGCCGTTTCCGTAGATGGGGTCTGTCACCCGTAGGGCTAACTCTGCCGACTTTGTAGACCGATTCGCTCACATCAAACACCCTTCTAGGACACCGAAAACGAGGAACACGAACCAGCCGAGGGTTTCGACATACCTGCAGCAATGATGAGGACAATGACAACTGGAGACATGTATTTCAACATTCCGTCCCCCGAGAAACAGTTCGTGGGCACGTTGGTCGAAAAGAAGGCTAGTTTACTTTAGACTCTTGGGGAAGAGTGACCGCTGGCGCCCTCGGTTTGTAGATCAAGCAGCTCGAAGCTCTCGATACTGCTGAGCTCGAACGCTCGGATTACATTCTAAAGATCACGTTGACGTAAATATTTTTTTTCGTCGTGCTGCGGCACTCCAAGATCTGAGAATATCTGTATTTGTTCTCAGCGGCGAAGAATCGGTCAAGGTATGGAGACGCGGCAAAGTCTCAGGTGGTCTTTCCTTGGCGGTTTTGGCAGACAAAATCATCACGCCCTTGATGGGATGGACGCAGAACTACCACGCTCATATTTGGACCGACTTCAAAGATGGATCCGTGTTCGGGCCAAAGGTAAGGGAAATGATCATCGACCCAATAAGAGATGATAACGCTGACCTGTTTGCAGGACTGCCGTTCGGTTGACATGATGTGGATCCACCAAGTAATATATGTCTGCTCCACTAGCTCCGATAACGCTCTGACAAAGCCTCCATCTTATAGCTTGGATGGGAGTCGATTCCTGAGCAGAAGTAATCAGTGCCGCACTCCTCCAGATGATCGGAGCGTACTCATCTCTATCCCGAATATCGCATAGATGGAAAGTAGCGCATATGTCGAGCAAGCCCGGGGATGTCATTGAGTGGATCTATGACCGTAAGGTGTTACCTTCATTTTCGGTGATGTCCGCTAATTCTGGTTCCCCAGTGGGCGATCGTTGGGAGCATGATGTTCAGGTTGGACAGCTCCGAGCATCACACAATGTGACTTGACTCACCGCGATTGCAGTGCGAAACAATTTTACCCGGAAGCGAGAGCAACGGTAAAGTCGAAGTATTGGGCGGCTTTGGAGCATGTCCACGAGAGGACGGGAAGAACGTTTGGAACTGGAAGCAAGACCTCGATAAACTGCGCAAAGGAAGCTACAAGGAGAAGCGGGACCTCCTGGAAGAGATTTAGCAGTCTATGAACTATAGAGACAAGGGCCTCACACCTTGGGGCCACCCCAATTTCGATCCAACACGTTTCGACACCGCTGAAGCGATCGCATATATCCAGGAGGCGTTGTCGCTGCCAGGATCCTACAGGCAAGGAGCTAAGACCTTTATGATGCCCCTTGCTCCCGATGCCCTGAAGATACACGGACAAGGAGTGAAGGGCAAGAAAGTCCACACCATGAACACCCCTGACGAAGGCGGATTCTCGTCGAATCCACCACAGGGAAGAGATGGCATTTCGGCTCGGGCCTGCTCTATGTGCGGCACCCCTCATGATTTACGCTTGTAGGTTTCAAAGTGTATTAGTTGAACTCGTTAGACCTACGCTGATACGACTCTAGGGACACCGCTTGCCGTGCGGTGTACTATTGCAGCACAGAGTGCCAAGCGGTAAGTTGACTGCTCCTGACCCGAGTCTCCAAGGTTAGTCTGACACGTTGCGGGGCTTAGGAGCATTGGAAGCAACGTCATAAGAAAGACTGCAAGAGACTCCAGAAGAGCGGGATTGACGCCCACGCCTGAGACCACAACTCGCAAGCCTCGGTGCAGTGTCGAGGCTGTCAAACGGCCACGTTAAAGCCTGTTCGAATGACGAAGTAGACAATACTAAAGATCATAACATCGTTTTTGTAAATACGAAAGGGAAGGAAAATTATAGTCTAGCTTTGGGTGTACCGCCAACGAGGGTGGCGGCTGCAGATGCCAATACCACTTTTCCGGTTTCCTTGACCTTCGTCACTAAAGTAGGAAGTTTGGTCAGCTCAATCGCTTATTTCCTCGCGTCCTTTAACCTACCAAAGATGACCTTGTCACCCTCCTTCCACATCTCGGTGACTAGCGTTTGCCCAGGTATTACAACTCCAGCGAATCTGGTCTTAATGTCTTTGAATTCGCCAAACGTCTTGAGAACATGCTTCCCAGCAAATCCCATACTGCAGAGACCTGTGTATGGATGCTGAGGAACCGTCTTGTGGGGAAATGGCTAAAGGCTCTCACCATGGAGGATAGGCTTATCGAAGCCACCGATGGCTGCAAATTCGGGGAGGATCTGCACGAGTTACGCTGTTAGCGCACGCCCAAACTACGGTGGAGCGAAAATAACGTACGTGGAGAGGGTTGAGGTCGCCACTCATCCTACGAGTATTCCAAAATGGTCAGAATTAAGTCAACACGTTGCGCGCGAGACGTAATACCTGTACAAGGCAGCCTGAGACTCTGTCGTCTTCTCCTCTACAACAGCATCAGGCTGACGCTTGGGTGGAACATTCGCTGCAGTGGCGGCTCCACGATCTGAAATGAAGTCGTAGGTCAGGACGCGTGGTGCATGGCGGTCTCCAGGATACCAACCTTTGCCAGCCTTCTTGCCACCGAATCCACCGCACCCTCTGAGGAACACCGTAGACTGGTTCTCAAACACGACATCCCCGCTTGCATCTTTGGTCTCTACTTGCACCGTGCAAGCAGCCGCCTTGCCCTTGTCGAGGACTTCCAGCAGCTTGACATGGTTGGTCAACGTGCCGCTGGTCGGAATGCGTTTCTTGATCGACAAGTATTGTTCACCATGAAGTAGCTTGGCCTAAGGAAAGAGTAGTTAGCTTGATGAGAGAAAAGCTCGAGCATGCAGGAGTCTTACGGGATTGAAGTTAGGCAGCCAGTCGAACGAGACGCCCGCTGATGCATGGAATTGTGGAATGACACCAAAGGTGGGGATGGCTTGGAACTGCTCGTCGCCTTCAAAGACCCAATGAAGCTCCTTCTCGGTTGCACCGATGCCAAGGTTGTACAAGATTACGTCGCGTTCGGTGTAGGTGAATTCTAATGGTTCGATTGGCTCTTGTTTCGCCTTAGCAACAATTTCCGGGTCACCGTCGTCACTAGCGTTGGAAGCGTTGTTATTGAAGTTCTCGACGATCTGAGTAAAAATGTCAGAATTACTCTATCGAGAAAGATTTGTTGCACAAACCTGCTGAAGCGACTCTTGCGTCGACGCTGGGTGGGTGGCATTCCCATCTGTGATCGTGATTCTCGTCAGCCTTAGCCGGACCAGAAGCGCTAGCGGCGACGCACCGAAGCGAGTGATAATGTTCCACTTAGCCACCACATCTTCAGGCGACAAAGGCTTGTCGTGGGGGAAGCCATGACCAGCGCTCCTCTGCCACCGCACTTGGGCGCACCAGCCTCCTGCGCTCTCGAAGATCTGACCACTGGTATCTTGGTTATCTACGAAGTTTTGGGGGTAAGCGTTGAAGACGGCAACGGGGTGGTCAAGCTACCTTCTGAAGTCAGGTAACCAACGATCGGTGCAACGAAGTCAGGCTATAGTCCAAAAGATAGTTAGAAGCATCCAAAAGCATGAGGGAATTCGCTTACCTTCATGGCGTCCACGAGTTCTTGGGGCCTGAATTCGTGGCAGATAAGCACGAGGGGTATCGGACGCAAGATCTTCGACATACCAGATAGTTTGGGTCATGGCGGTTCCAGCTGAGGGAGCCAAAACGTTGGCCAAAATGCCGTACTTTCGTCCTTCGATCGCAAGCGTCTTTGTGAAACCAATGATCGCGCCTTTCGCGGATGAATAGTTGGCTTGACCAAAGTTGCCATCTGCAGAAGGACAGATGAGTATTGTGGATTTGTATGTTGGGAGCACACTTACAAAGGCCGACGCCGGAGCTTGTGGTAATGATTCGACCGTACTTCTGTTTCTGGAAAACGGGCCAAACTGCCTTGGCGCACTAAAATGGAGACGATTCAGCCAGCGAGAAAATCGCGAAACAGACCGATCCCCAACCTTGTAAGTTCCCCTTATGGAGCCAGATGTCAGCAACGAAAATCATTTCGGTTTTGTCGAATGAAATCGCCTTACCGGAGGTGTACAGCCATAACTTGGTCCCATTCAGTTTCTGTCATAGCAGCGAAAGACTTGTCCCTAAGGATACCAGCGTTGGCTACCAATACGTGGACGGTGCCAAAGGCATCAAGAGCAATCTTCACGATCTTCTCGCCGTCTTCAGCAGATGCAACGGCAGCGACAGCCTTGCCCCCAGCTACAGGGACAACGGTGAGTCAGAAAGCTCCGTCGTACAGCGGCCAACGGACACGAACCCTTCTTGATCTCCTCCACGACGGCGTTGGCTCCCTTCTCGCTGACATCGTTGACCACGACATTCGCGCCCAGCTTGGAGTACATCAACGCATAAATTCGACCCAAACCGGCACCAGCACCAGTGATGATGACGGTCTTGCCGTCAAATCGGACTTCGGAGTTGGGCCTCGCTGGTTCGGCTGCCCGTGCGGCTGCGAGGTGTGCCTAGCCGGACCAAATTTGAGTAATGGCACTTTGCTTATGGCACTAAGCTTGAGGCTCACCTGAACGTCGTTGTCCATCAACGACTTGGGATAGTCTGGGTTGGTAAAATCGGTAATCTCGTTCCAGCGCTGCTTGATAGCTGAAGGGTTGAAGGTAGCATCGGTCTTGAAATGGGCTCCCTTGGTGCGCTCCCATCGAATTTCGGCCATGAAGCCAGCACCAAGTTCAAAGACCTTGCCAGAGGCATCAGGTCCATCTGGATGTGAGAGAACGGCAACAAGTGGGACGATGAATTCCGGTGAGAGAGAAGCAAGCATTTCTGGTGGCATGATGGTTTCGGTCATGGGCGAGGCAGCGATCTACCAGAGAAAAGGCGCGAATAAGTGAACAAGCACACCAATAAAGACTCCTATCAAGACGTACGGGAGCAATGGCAGAGCTCTTAATGTTGTACTTGGCACCTTCGATAGCCAAAGTCTTCGTGAAAGTGACCAACGCCATTTTGGCCGCTGAGTAATTGGCCTGGCCGAAGTTACCAAACAAGCCAGCAGCGCTTGCAGTGTTGATAACGCGACCGAATTTCTGTTTGCGGAAGTAAGGCCATGCTGCTTTGGTGCAAGCGAATGCGCCCTTGACATGGACTTGTTGGACGAGGTCGAATTCCTGCAAAGAACGCTTTAGTCAGCTCTATCACAAAAGCTCATGACGACCGTTTCGTACAGCATCGCTCATGTTCTTAAATCCTTTGTCCCTATTGCAAGTTGTGCCGCAGGTCAAAAGGGGGGCATGGCCATCGACGTCAG
This sequence comes from Tulasnella sp. UAMH 9824, assembly GCA_019633595.1. Classification (NCBI taxonomy): domain Eukaryota; kingdom Fungi; phylum Basidiomycota; class Agaricomycetes; order Cantharellales; family Tulasnellaceae; genus Tulasnella; species Tulasnella sp. UAMH 9824. The sequence continues at coordinate 235,046 of WSUI01000002.1, read as the reverse complement.
TCCAAATTCCTACCTCAAGATGCCAGCGTTGTTGATAAGTCTGAGGAAACAAGGTCAGTATCACAGATTCTACCTCTATAGCATATCTAAACTCACATAGTCACGGTGCCAAAGTTGTCGATGGCGGTCTTAATGACAGCAGCTCCATCCAAGACCGAGGAAGTATTGGCCACAGCTTTACCACCAGCTAAAAACGCAGCGAAAATCCCATTAGCAAACAATGAAGTCCGCAGTGCTATAGCAAGAGACGCAAGTACCTTTTACGATCTGATCAACGACTTTTTGGGCGTTCTCCTTGCTGACGTCGTTCACTACGACATTCGCGCCCCGGGAACCAAAGAATACCGAATACGCACGACCTAATCCACCTCCGGCGCCAGTAATAACCACAGTGTGTCCGGCAAACGACAGCGTCATCGTGAAGTTGAGCGAAGAGGAAGAAAAGGATGAGAGGATGGGTGGAAGAGGAGGTTCGGTTTAGGATGGGTCTCCGCTCGTAGATGTAGGCACGTCTGTCCAGATCCAAACCAAGACCCGGGCCTCACGTGAATGTCGGGTACCCGGCTTTCGTCATCAACCGACTCGTCATCCACAATTAAGTAGCCGAAAGCGGGACGACACGCAAAAAGCCAGGTGCATGAAAAAATCGCGTGAAATTGCTTTGGGGTATCTAACAGACGCAGGGGGGAAAAGAAGACGAAGGTGGGACTCAGATGAGAGAGACGAAAGATCGAGAACTACGAAACGAGGGAAGGAAAACGAGAGTGGGAGTTTGACTAGAGATACATTAGAATGAATGAACTAGGACCAGAAATTCCAACCCGAGGATGAATAAATCAAGCAGAGGTTATGATGGAAGCTAACATAAATCGAAAATGGAAAGGTGATAGTGAGAGGCTCCCGGGCATTTCATGGTTGCCGCGGCTCTTCTCGCCTCACATCTAATACCGTTATGACGGAGTGGGGTTGAGCGCGAGCTGCTTACAGGCCTTCTCATTGGCCAGTAGGGCTATTGTCCATTTAGACGGTACAAGTAAGAAGCCTTGATGCAGGATCGCTAAGAGAGCGAGAAAGGGAATAGTCAGACCAAAGCCCAACTAGGCGGACTCGACGGTTACTCACTTTCCAGGGTAGAACCATAATGCAACGGCAATAACGACATAGAGGCCTAAAACGAAATCGTTCGGGTTAATCGACTCACATCGTTGGACGAGACTCGGACCCGAGACTTACACATAAGGATCATGCCTTCCAGCCAGTTACTCTGACCATCAGCGACAACATAGTTGACCGTAATCACTACGCAGGAACGACGTCAAAAGACTTTCGCGAAGGAATTCAGGTCCTTCCTACGTACCTGTCAAGAACAAGGTGACAGCTTCGAACGGATCAAACAGGAGGGTCAACGGCTATGTAGAAAAATGAGGTCGACTGTCAGCACGAGCCCATCTGTAGGAGCGGCTTTCCTCTTGTCCTCACCTTGCCAATGATCCAGCCCAAAACGACGATGAACGGAATAACCAGCAAACTGATCTGAATGCTACTGCCGACAGCAACACCGATACTCAAATCAAGCTTGTCCTTGACGCTAACGGTGACGGCCGTAACGTGTTCCGCGGCGTTACCAACGATGGGCAACAAGATCAAACCGACCTAACAAAGCCAACCATCGGTACGCGCCGGGAAATCGTCGCGGAAAGAGGGCTCACCCATTCTTGGCTCAGAGGCGAGTTATCCACCAAGCCGTTAATGCTATCCACCAAAAACTCCGCGGTAAACGCAACGAGAACCGTCACGCCAATCAAAAGAACCGTAGCAGCTATAACCGAAATCTGGGGTTCTTCGACTTCTTCGCCATCGTCCTCTCCCTCCCCCTCAGGCTCCGGGATCGAGGCTAGGAGATGACCGTCACTACTGACTGGGGCGTGGTGAACTCCGGTAAGATGACTCTCCGAGATGGATGGCCGACCAGCAGCCTCTCCATCAACAGGACCGGTAGTGGGTGCCGTGGCGCCAGCGAGAACGTTGGAAGTAGCAGTGACACCGTTGAGAGCCTCGGTGGATCCCTTAATGGACTTCTTGCTGCCACCGCTCCAATGTGGCAATCTGACCGATTCGGGGTACTTGACTGACTTTGCGGCGCCGCCAGTCTCCTTGTTCTCGTACAAGTGTGCATGAGACCACAGTTGATAAGCCAAGTTGCATCCATAACTGTTACGAATGAGAAAGAGTAATATCTGTTAGCGTACCATTGCCGCAACCGAGCGCGGAAAAGCATCCAAGCAAATGCTGCGCGTACATGAAAAGCAAGATAATCGAAACACCGCGAGACATCTTGAGAATCCGATCACCTTCTGAGTCCGTCGAAATTGTGCCCTCGTTGGTCTGGTTCTCCGAGTTGGAAAGAGCGGCATGGAAAGTCGCTGAAAAGATGGTGGAGGTTGATCAGCAAAGAGAGAAAGAGAATTTCTCCATAATTGCTATCCACCAACCTGGAATGAGCACAGCGACAACCGACAAAGTTAACAAGGAGCTGTTCAGTTGTGCGGCGCTAATCAAGAATCCTTGAGTTGCGAATTTAGTGCCTCCTGCGAAGACTTTGCAGAGCGAAGGAAAGTGTATCAGAATGCATGGATTAACGGAACGGTAGTCTTGTCTTGTCCGCTCACAGCACATTCCGAGGACAAGGAGCAAATTCGACAAAATGGAACCGATCACTATGGCCCCCAAAACTAATTCAGCAGGGATATCTCTCTGATGGAACGGGTCTCAGACTGACGCGAAGCTTGGACAACTCTCAACTGGCATTTCGTCAAAGCAATAATCTGTGAAAAAAAAAATTGCATGAGCTTTTGCACTTCCCTTGCCGTATAAGCTCGACATACACTAATGATCAATTCAACCGCATTTCCCAAAGTTGCGTTGAGCAAACCGCCTAGAGTTTCGCCCACCCGCAGTGCCAACTCTTCCGTCGCGAAGCCGAGCAACTTTGCCAATGGGATGATGCTGCGGAGAGAAGCGTGATTGGCGGTGAGCAAGGCAACGTGCAAAGGAAAACGACGAAAGGGTGGAGACTGGTGGAGATGGGGTGACCGCAAAATTCCCTCATGGCGCAGGAACAACAGAGACGAGAAACTCACGCAAGGAAAGCAGCTGCAAATCAAATGGCGCCACCAAGTCAGCTCTCGTAAAAAAAAAAAAGGCAACCGTGCTAAGGAGAAGAGAAATGCTATACGCACTGACGAAGATCACGGTATCGTTGTCAATGGCGAAATGCAATGCCCACTGCCATGAGGAACGGAGAGGGGTGGGACATTAGTCGTCTCACCGGTAAGACAGGGATGACCACCGGTCCCGCCCCCGTCGTAACGGTGAGGGATCAGGAGGAAAAATGGAATGAAAAACGCACCGAGACGGGGATGAAGACGAGTAAGAGATTCAGCCACGATGCAAACACGATGGCCCGCAAGCTAGAGGACCAGGTGGGGGTCTCGCCGACTTTCTTTTTGGGTTTTAGCAGAGCTTGCCAGTAGGAGAGTTTCCGCTTCGAGTGTTTGCGCTCTGGCTCTGTAAAAGCCGAGGCGCCTAAGGGACTGTTGAGTGCTGTAGTCCCAGTGCGTTGCGTGCCCGTTCGAGCTGCAGGCGAGATTGGACTCGAAGGCGGGTACGCCGTTCCCGTTTGTTCTTTCCGGTTTCGCAGACCGGACTCTGACTGTTGGGTAGCATCAGGAGTGGGTGTAGTTGTGGTCACGGCTGGTGCATCTCCGCGTTCGAGGACATTTGCTATTTCGGGGGGCAGAGCCAAAAGCTTGGCTGGTCAGGCGCGGTCGAAGTTTACGGGCAATGACGTCGAGAGACGTACGAGAAGCGGGGTCTGGATTGTGATCGACGGCCGACATGTATTCTACGATGTGCTGGGCAGCGACGGCTGAGTGTTCTTGGATGTCGCTTGGCTCGGTCTTGGAGGGGGGAAGAAGTTAAGGAGCGGACTTGGGGTCGGTCTTGGTTGATATCTAAATGGCCTTGGCGCCCCGAGCTTGGTCCCATGGTCCCTTTGCAAACAACACGTTCCACCTTCGCGTGGAGCCAGGATGTAGGATGCACTTCAACTGCGGTTCACCCGTCACTTGGGTGTCTTCGCATTGTGTCGTCAGCATTGCCCGCTCACGACGACATCGACGTTGCGTACTCTCGCACGCCGCTCACGCCTCCCCCTTTGACCTGCTGAACCAAACGAGCTAAAAGTTCGCGTACTGGAATCCACAGTTTCAAAGACATTCTGAAAGGGAGTGGCGCCTAAAAATAATCGCCGCCGGCCTCCGTTGCATCTTCGATGGGCTGAGGAACGGACGTCATACCCGCACACAAGGCGAATCGACCTCATGCACGGGGTATCTCGCCCGATCGAAGGCATGGCCGCAACCGAACCCATCCAGAGTGTGAGGCAATGCATACATGATGATTTTGGTATGTATTGAATAATATACAAGACGTGAAGATCGATGTGCAAGGGGAAATCTCGAAACCACGAACAACTGCGAATAACAGAAACAGAAACCTGAACCCAAACGAAAAGGAAAAGATGAGGAGTTGATGGAGGACGGAAAACTATGTCGAAAGCCGTGTCATAGACGGCATACGAAGCCACAATCGACTCCCCGAAGTCTATCCATCCGGACACCAGGAAGGGCCCTCCGGATTTAACGACCCCGAGAAGGTCCGTGTTTGCGGGAGCAAATAAACAAAATAAGCTATAGACGCCTGACCACCTGAATCAGGCAACTGAGGATTGAGGACGTTGGTACCTCAACCTCACTCAACCCTGATACGCGAAAGAGACGGCACCATAAAGGCCATCTTCGCGACCCAACAGTCCCTGTCCCGACAATACCTACAACGACAAAACCATCAGTATCCACCGCCCTGGCGGACAAATAAATGAAATAAACGTACCTCCATCTTCCTGGCATGCCAACCGACTGCGCTGCTTACGTTCCCGTTGCTCGCAGCCAACCTCTCCAACTCGACTCTCATTGGGTGATTGGGAGGTAAGTCCCTCCTCAACTTCCCGTTCTCCCACCCGCTGGCGGTATCAACATACCATCCCCTTCCGCCTTTGCTCTTCACGATCTTCCAAGCCTCACTCCCAGCGCCCAACGCGTTCAGAACGCCCACGGTGAGCTCAACGACACGTAAACGAGTTGGCGGGGGCTTCGGGACTGATGAGCTGGTAAGGCTGAAGTGGAAGGGAGCAGTGGCGAGTGGACGGATTAGATGAGTGTGAAGAGAGAGTGGAACTTGGCGCGGTGAGATGTGGATGGCCAGTTCAGGTGAGGTGTTGACGAGTGTAAGAACCTCGACGTTTGGAGCGGTCGTCAGGATGAACTTGGAGACTTCTCCAAGCGGGAGCGAGCCGATGTGGGAGAGACCGAGCGAGCGAAGGAGAGGATGAGGGACGAAAACATCGAGGACAGCGGATGTGACAGGGCAGCTGGACATATCCAAGTACTCCATCTCGCCAGATTGGAAGCAAGGCGCCTGCTTGACGATCCTCACCAAATCCATCTCGGTTAACGGCGTGACGAAGGTCCCATCTCCGTAGAGCGACAGCTGGGTGATGGTCCGAGCGGGGAGTCCATCAATCAAGAAGTCCGCGATGCTCTCGCTGGTCAAACGAGGACACCTCGCGATAGCGAAGCTCTTCAATTGAACCGTGGCGGAATCCGCAAGGGCGTTAAGCAACTCGGGGCTGCACCGTGTTCCCGAAAGGTCGAGGTGGGTTAGGGAGGTGAAGGCAAGGACGAATGGGGTGAGGACACTGGCAGGTACGGATGTCACACCACGCAGGCCCAGCCGCTTGATGCTTGGGATAGTGACTTCTGAAGGTGTGGTGGTCCCGTCTTCTGCGACTTCGTCCGCAAAGTACTCCTGCACAATCTCGTCGAGACCCTGAACGAAGACCGAGCTGACGCATCCGCACAGGTCCAACGCCTCGAGACCCTTGCAGTCCTTGAGCCTCTCCAAATCTTCGTCCATGTCCTCGTCGGTCTGCATAGTCACGTCCTGCTGTTGTCGACCTCGGATGGCTCCTTGTCCCCTAAACGCGAGCGCCTTCCCGCGTAGCATCAGCTCACGCAAGACATTCTTGTTGAGAGCACCATCCATGTATTCCGTCGCACCGAACGACGCGAGGTGAGGCATTTCCTAACCAACGCATCAAAGAATTTGAAACCCAAGTTAGTCTCGAAAAGGATTAAGCCAAGCTTTGGCCATCTAGTGCGCCTCACCTTTAACACGCGCTCAAGCCTCTCCGCAGTGACGAAGCGACTCCGAACAGCTTCTTCCCCAGACCTCCTCATTCCAATGGTTCGGAAGTGGTTGAAGTCAAGGTGTTGAACATGGCGGCCGGGTTGCGGGTCGTCCGGAGTGGGGACTAAGAAATACATCACATCATGTCGTCAGTCAGAAGAACTTCCCAATAATCCCTATCACTTCGCTGAATAACTTACCGTAAACGTCCGGCTCCAAGCTCTGGACCGCATCACTAACAGCTCTCAAAAATCTCCACCTCACGGGACTCTTGGCCCTTAATCTTGCGGGAGAAGGCTCGCGCGAAGCTGGTGGGGTCAGGAGTTCCGCAGGCACCGAATCGTGTGGGACGAGCGCGCCATTATGGCACAGAAGTTGCTGGTGGATGGACCGTTCGAGCAGTTCCGCTGACCCTTCCAAACTTCCTCCGGCTACAGCGGCTCGAGAGGCAAGCGAAGCGGCGCGGCTGATGACCAATCGTTCGGCGTTCGCTTCCAACGATTCGACTTCGGCTGGGTCGGAGCCGCCGACTTGTTCGACAAAGGCAAGCCATGAGCGCGGTTGGCGAATTTCGATGTGGCGCCAGAGGTACGGCTTTGCGGCGTTGTACCATGCCTAGAATAACAAATTGGGCGCGGTGTCAGTCACATGGCTCGGGGAAAGCGGAGTTAAAAAAAATAAGGACGTCAAAGCAAGCCGCGCTTGTCAAAGTCTAGAAGACTTTCGAACGTGGAAGAAGAAGCGAAAGAATATAAACTTACCCTATTTACAAGACATAATGACGCGAGGGTCTGGCGGGTGGTCGTTTCAGACCATGAGCTGGGAGGGTAAGAGGAAGGTAAAGCGGTGGGAGTGGTGTGGGTCAATGGGGTGAAAGATGGGTCAAGAGAGATGTCGTTTGGGAGAGAGACCTCGTATGCCACTGCGCATACCGAAGATAATATTTCGTGTGGTAGATCAGCCATAGTCATCATGGTGTGGTTAATAGGTGTGTGGTTGTTTTTGTTATGCAAAGGTCAAAGCGTGGATGGGTGTTTGTGGTTCTCGATCGAGTGGAGCAGAAGGAAAGATGAGAGGTTGCTTGACCGAGGGGGAGACGGTGGATGAGGAGCTGTGAGTCCAAGGGGATTTATAGGACCAGTCGGTAGAAGGGCGACCCGTCGGAGAGGGTGAGTGGCAGGGGAACGTCACGAGTGGCATCATCTGAGGGGAGGATTTGAACGAGCTGGTTTGTGTCAGGGTCCTAGCTCGGACCCCGATCCACTCAGCTGACATAAACATATTTCCGCCCACTCGTTTCTCCCCCTCTCTCGATCCCTTCTAAGACTATTTTTGCACGGACTACATACTAGATACCACTACTGACGCAGACAGTGATGAAATCAGGGCATTCATGATGAGGGAGGGGAGGACCGTCAGCCGATGCGGTTAGGACCCCGACCGCAAGTTGTTCATCTCCGTCAACAAAAGACTCTTTTACCCCCCTGGTGCGTAAACAACAACAGGACACACCGGCTGACCTCTTCCCTTGAAATCCTTCCTCGGCACTTCACAGCGTGAAACGTTTACCGGACAGCACAAAACATTGGCGTCAAACGTGTGCACCTCTTGCGCCTTTACGGCATCACCACAATGCACTTGGTCTTTCTTGTCCCCTATGGGAACAATTTTATTCGCCTTGCTCCGTCTTCTCCGGTGGACTCGACGGATATCACCCCACTCAAGGCCTCAATGGCGACACTAACAGTGGGACGGTTTACGGCAGCGTTCATGTCTGTCGCCTTTGGAAGGCAACCATGTTTCCCGTTTTCATTCATTCCCCTGTCCTGAACATTGGGTCCGCTAAGGAAAGACGAGTCTCGTGGGCCGGCCGAGGACCAGCACGGCGGCCCAACCCACCGCCTGACCATCCTCCCCAACACCTCGGACGCCAGTGTTCATTGATCATCACCTTGGCCCCGCCGGACACGCAGCAACCACCGATCTTGTTTTTACTCTTTAGGCGCATCTATCATCACTTTTAGAGATCTTTTCAGACCTCGATCGTACCTAGGCATCTCGATCCACTGCGCCTTGGACAACAGGATCGAAGGAAGCCACTAAATCCGGAAACTCAGCGCTACCTGGTTGCAAAACTGGCCTCGTTGCACGCTAGAAGAGGGTTCATTAGTGGCGCTCCGAGGCTCGCCTGACTCGCCCTCGTGCTCCTTTCCCTGCGTCAGGCGAACCATTTCGAGCCTTCTAGAATTGACAGCTTGACTCTTTCTCCATTAATACTAACCTCCTGCCTGGCAACCTACAAGGCTTCGCTATGGCTGATGCGGTATTACTTTGGGATCGCGCTCTGCCGGGCTTCGGCAGGTGTGGAATGGGAACGAACCAACCATCAGCGTTGATCTGCCACCCTAAATTTTATCTGATATTCCAAGCCGGCGGTACCAGCCAAGCACTACACTAATTCTAGAACGTTCCATCCGTTTCTTCGCTCGGTCAAGGCCTCCTAGTGGGGAAGGAGGCTCTCGTATGCAGCCACTTCTCCGGTCGCACTCATGGCTGTAGCGCTCGACGATTTGAACGTGCTTTATTGACTTTAATGCTTGCTTTCTCTGACCCTGGCCACGTTCGACAGCTTGTAACTATGAGAGCCACCAACTCGCTCGTCATCGTTGCGCATGACCTAACTTTCCGCCTCCTCGGTTACAACCCACTTCACTTCACACTACGCATGCACGCTCCGAGCTCAACCACAACAGCTGCGCAGAAAACCGATGTGCACCGAATGACGAATATGTTGTCATACACACTCCTTTTGGTCTCTCAAAGAACCGCGAAATCCCCGTACCCCCATGACCAGCTGGCTGCCGTAAACGGCACGAGCTGCAGGGACAAGAAAATCTTTAGCGAGCCTGATTTCCGGTCCGGCCGAAATAGCCCTCCGCTTACTATAAAAGAGTCAGAAAGTGGTTGTTTCCCCCTCTGTGAACAGTATTCGGCTTAGTCGTGCGCAAAGAGAGGTCGCTTGGCAAACTTTCACTCTCTTTCGTCCGACCAAATCCGGCGATGAAATCCTGGCCCTATGATCTTAGCGAATGGATGCCTGGAGTCAAACACGAAACACTTTGCGGTTATGAGCACGCTTCCTTACTGGATCCTAGGGATGTGAACTTGGAAGTGACGATCGGGTCTGGGCCTTGAAGACGTAGGTTGTGCCCACGAAATTTCAGCACCCGAGTCTAAGTAGCATGAATGCTTACGCACCTAATCGGCCCCGCACCAAGTTTTTACCTTTCGGTGGCTGTCTTGTGACCATATTATTCCATTTTTATTTGACTGCTTTTCTCTCAGGAATATGTCCATGTCTCCTGACGAAACCAGGAGGGACGCCTTCTACGCAGAATAAAATGTACATAGACTACGACGATCACGCAATATCCAAATTAAAACAAGCATATTTGCCAACTAGCTATTGGCGAGCATTCAAGTTAGTTGTTCGACTCTTGCCTTGCCTCTTTTACCCCACACAGGGTGTCTTGCAAGACCCCTAAGCAGCCACCATTCGATCAAATTGTCTAGAGCGCCTCTGTCCTCCGCACCGCGACCCTCGCAGTGGTTTACGACCTTTATGTTCTTTGGTTTCACCGGGCCGGAAAGGTACGTTGTCTCCAACCATCGTGGATCATTTATCCAGACATGGCCCATGCAAGCGTACTCTTTCGAGGTCCACCCTGATTAATCGGGGTTACGGGGCACGCTCGAGTTCATTTTATCTCATAATTTCGAGAACATCAACAGCGCCCGAACTGGGTGAACGAGCCCCCGCCCAAGCGCGCCCCAAGTCCTGCATATATGTATTGGCAGTACTCAGGTCGAGTCGAGTCGCCCAGCGGAAATCCGCATAGAGCTGATCGTTCGACATACGTCTTACGTTTTCAACAGGTCCGCCATCGCATTCAGGATGTGCTACCTTCCTAATAGTGGCTCAGAGTGGGTTTTTGCGCCCGATCCATCACAATATTCGCCTACCATGAGGCGTGGGGCGATGGTCTTCCTGGCTCGACCAAAATGGCTGGCTTAGGCTTCGGGATGAGGCGTGTCGAAGAAGCGAAGCATACGCCCAGCCTGCCCGCCAAGACCTTTCCTCAACTTCTTAGAAGAGTCAACTTTTGAAAAGACAGAGGCAATCAGAGGGAAGTCGAAAGGCACCAGTTTTGACATCAAAAAATTTAATCGTGTACGGTACGGCGACACCAGGCACTATGCAGGAATGATGAAGGTCAAGGTGAAAGATGGCGATGGAGAGGGACAACAGAAAGCGATAAGAAGTAAAGGGAAACAGGGAGAAAATATCTAAAGATCCAACATGCTGAATAGCGAGAAAGCGGGTGGTCCGGAATTGTGATAGTAAGTGGTCATCGAAGTGTGAAGTCATGAAACAAGGAAAGGACAAGCTCATAGTAAGCCTACCGCCCTAACGCCAAGAACAAATCCGAGAAGTGTAGTCGCTCCAGCCCATAAGATACCGGCCGGAAGGGGAGATGCCGACCTCGGCGAAGAATTCGATGTAGGCCAGTACAGCGAGGTGAACTCCGCATAGGGCATGATCGAACCTTGCAAAGTGAGTGTTGGCATTACCGTCGGTTCGTAGGTCGGAGTGTAAGTGTCAACATTTTCGTATGTGACCCCATCGATAATCGTTGTGTAGGTGTAGACAGTTGGTGGTGGGCGGGGCTGCGGATGAGATGATCCAAGAGCAATTTCAGCGTGGAGCTAAGCGCCGAGACGGCATGTTTCTCGGCTCGAACCACTTACCGGTCCAGTTGTAGTTGCTGCGGCTGGCGTCGAAGCGGCCGGAGTCGAAGCGGCTGGAGTCGACGCAGCTGGCGAGACAGTCGCTTGTGGTAGAGCATAGACAAGCTGGGACACTACGGCTAGGACCAGCAGAACAGCGAAATTGCGCAGTTGGGCGAACATTGTGGCTGTCGGGTTTCTTTCAAAGTTTGAACAAAGTTGCCGATTTGGGTGAATCGGCTGTGTTGATGGAAAAGACGATGTAGATCACAAGTGATTGATGTCGTTGAAGATGTCGTTCCGAGGGTCGTTAGAAGGAGAGCAAGGCGAGATTAGAAGCGGATCGGTGATGGGTGGGGAGTGTAATAATATCGACTGGTTTGCAGCCGCGAGGCATTGGATCCTATATTCCCACGGTTTGAACAGGGTGAGCCTTGAACACCCAGGCTCGCTCTCCCCTTCCGGCCTTCGACATGGAATCTTCAACAGTCACTAGTCCCTGCAGTGCCATAACCATGCGTCAGACACGCGAACAGGAGCCCGAGTCAAGTCAGCTGAAAGTTGACGTGCTGTCGATTCACGCGCCTCAGCCTCATGACGTCAGGCACGGCTCGACCCTCAATGTTGCAGTTTCGTATCCTGCTTCGGAGGGAGTTCGTTCCCCTTCACTCTCCATCCTACCACCACCACCACCACCATGTCTACCCAAGTAATCATCAGAGAAGTGAGTACACTGATATCCAGATCTGCGCTTGTGGTCACGGTCGCTGAGGCCCGGTGGTTTAGGTCTCACCTGGCATTTGGACCTTTTCAAAGTAAGTTGGAGGTCTATTCGGGCAGCTCGGCCTGTTGGAATGACAGACGTGGCACGTTCTTGCAACCTATCTTTGCTCTGATTGGCAGGCCATTTGCACGGTTCAATCTGTTCCCAGTTGGGGGGAGGTCGACCGCAATCAAATTGAAAGACGATGCAGTTTGGGTTCTGGCGTCGACGCCATTAACGGACGCGACGAAAGCAAAGCTTGACGAACTCGGCGAAGTCAAGTGCGTGATGTGCTAGCTCCGATTGGGAGTTTTTGACCGAGGAAACCCTTTGGCTCAGGTGGATCGTTGGTCCCGATGCCGTTCATCACTTGTATCTCGGTGAGCTCCGGCACTATGATCGAGTGCTTCGGGTTTATTCTTCCACGCCGCTGGACTATCGCTGAGCATTATCAAACCTTGTTCAGGTGAATATAAACGGTCTTATCCCCAAGCAAAGATGATAGGAGTCGAACCGCTTGTGGACAAGAAGAAAGACGAATTCCAGTTCGATGGCGGTACGGCGCATCAAGCTCCACGAATACATTGGCGCACTAAACCTTCTGACCCCCGTCTTATCAATTTGACTTTCTTAGTGTACGGAAGAGACCCTGTTGATACCAAATACGGATTCGAGTCCGAGGTCGGTAGTTTCCACCTTCCCCACACCCGAAACAAACTCAGGGGGTCGACGACCGCTTTAGATCGACGCTTGCTACTTCTCCGGGTTTGCCAACAAGGACGTAGCCTTCTGCCACAAAGCATCGAAAACCCTCGTCGTTGCAGACCTGCTTTTCAACCTCCCTGCCAAAGAACAGGTGCGCGGGTCACTCCTTCCGCAAAGGCCCGACGGACATATGCTGAAAAAGTTGTTTGGGTTGCGCGACTCCCTAGTACTCGGGAACGTGGACTGTTCCGATCGTCGGCAACCTTGGCCTTGGGCCCCTCAGTTACATGCACAAGCGATTCGTATGGGCAGTAGGACACAACAAAGAGTGCGTATCGTATCTCATCCCACTGTTATTTCGTCAAGCCCCATATACGACTATTCTGACCCGAGTTCTGGAAATTATTGAACTTTCCAGAGAAATGAGTCGCGACGCTAAGACCGTTGCGGGATGGGACTTCAACAAGATCATTCCCTGTCATGGGGTAGGTTTGACCAGTCAAAATTCCTGATATCTGGATGACAAAGAAGCATAGCCACTGACATGCTTATGTGGCCTATCGTACAACAGGACGTTATCGAGAAGGACGGTGATAAGGCCTGGAGGTGCGTCATTTGTTTTCTCCTTCTCTTGTCCACGCGACTCGACCCTTGCCCAACCTTTCGGCTGCGCAATGGACTGACAAACATTCCCGCTATATTCTCTTATTATTGCAGGGAAGCGTACAAGTGGTATCTAGATGTTTAGCTTCAGCACTCCTGTATCGTTATCGCGCTGCGCGCTTCTCGTAAACCAAGCCACTATTGGCGCGTTGTTTTTCTTTCTAATCGTCCTTGTACATTACATCTCCCATATGGAGTGACTCTTGTGCTGTGAACTTTAACTAGAGACAACCTCCTATCCACATGCCGCTTTCAGAGTTGGCTGTACATGGCTCGGAGGGCAGGCCAAGCCGTGATCTAACGGCATGTATCGCATTCAACGTGCTTTGCACCGACGAAAGCCCAATGAGTCCGACTTCCTCCAACGGAACGCTCGTAGCTTCCGCCTTTTCACGTGAAAGGCTAGTTCTGGCCAGCGACCGATCTGCGTCGAGTTTTCATTTCTTCCTATTTGTCTTCGAACCGCTTTTCGTTGCGCGAAGACCTGCACCAACTTCGGTCCCATCCTCGGTCGTCCAGACCGTCCGTTTTCCAGTTCCTTGGACAAAAGCCTTTTCGTCGGGCACGGCCCATAACACAGCAACGTCCGGGTGCTTTGCTTTCTTTGCTTTATCCCGCACGTATTTCTGGGTCTGTGTATCATTGCGGAAGCTTCCAGACTTTGCGAATGGTCTGCTGCTTGGATATCCATAAGCATATCCAGCCGAATGTCCTCCCCACTCCTGATTGGGCCGGAAAAACGCTGGACGGGGATGTGGTTTGGCTTTTCTAGAACGCGTTCGTGGAAGCTTTGAAGCGCTTTGGGCTTCGGCATGAGTCGAGAGGGACGTAGATGAAGAAGGGCTAGCGTGAACCACGGGACAACAGGTCACTAGGTTCTGCTGCGTGCGGGGTTCCATCGCTTCGTCTCCGTCATCCTGAATATCGCCAGGGATGCTTTGATCGACCAGTAAAAGAGTCGGCAATCCTTCGGCGGTGCTACGGGACGCCGAATCCTGGATATGGAGTGTCGGCACTATCCCTTTTAGCCCGGGCTTCTTAATGGCGACGTTAACAAGCAGCGAGACACAAGACAAAATGCCGCCCCAGAAGTGACTTACAGTGGGCCAATGTGCACTTCTATCCTTGAGAAGATCGCCCAATTCGACTATAACACCAGTCGCTGCTATTCGATCGGCTCTCTCTCGAGCCTGCTCCTCGGTATCTTCGGCGGGGCGGATTAACGGATGACCTTGGTGCAGCGGCTCATAGAGGGAGATACGGTGTGGTGGGCCCGGGAGAAGTCGAAAGACTGGATTCATTCATTCGGTGCCGTCATTCGTTCGGCGGGCATTCCCATGAACAGGCCCGCGGCGGTGAACGACGGAGCGAAGGGAAAAAAAAAGGGGGCGGAAGTCGAACAAACGATAGACATTCCAACCCCACAGTAGACATTCGAAGAAGGGGCGGCACCGGATTAGATAACCGTACGCGATGCGCCATGTGATGCAAAGCGTTGGGTCATTCGGCGGGGGCGGAGCGGTGCGAGTAAGAAAGAAGAGTGAGGAGCAATTTGTTAATGACGGCCGCGACCTCATACGCTTCCCACAGAATAATCGAGAAAAACATACCAGGGTTAGAGTCCGTTTTCTTCTTCTTTGCCTTTCTCTTTTTCTTAACGACCTTATCAGCGGGCGCGAGCCCGTCCTCTGGGCCGTCCCCTTGAGAGGGGACAGAACCCGGGTCCAGCGAAGAACCTAACATCTGGTTCAGAGCTTGCTGTAATCGCGCTCTTGATTCATCCTCTTCTTCTTCGTCCTCCGGCTCGGCCGTATCCATTCCTTCGACGGCGTCAGAAAGGCCGCCAGTTTGTTCATCAGCCTCGGAATCTGCCGATGCCGACTCGGTCCATAATCGCGCCCTGTCGATTTTCACCACCTGCGTAGAAAACACTTCATGCGGATTCGAGAATTTCGCGAACCTACAAAGCGGGACCCAGACGTGCGGGTTTCGCGTTAGTAAAGGAGACACGTAGTTTGCAATCAGCTGTGGGGTTCGTTAATTGATACTTACACCATTATCCCCACTCAAGGGTAAGCGGAGAGAAAGATGGAGGAACAAAGCTGTAAGATTTACCGAACACAGCGGTCGCACGTTCTACCAGGGTGGAGGAAAAGTCGCAGCCCCTGGATTAGGAAAGCGAGATGCCGAATGGCACTCATGGCTCCTTCAAGATCCGGAAAACGACCGAGTCGGGGTAGCAGAGAACCCAAAGCTAAAACTACAGCACCCAGGATTCCCATGTGGTCCCCCACCATGGTACTAACTGAGCGGTACAGTGCTTGGCTGCGCAGATCGGACGGGATGCGGTATTTTCACTGTCCTATGGCCGTAGATACAAATGATGTAAAAAATAACATTATAACTATAATTGCGAGCTTGTAAAAATTAAGATGATAACTATAATTGCAAGCTCCGAGCCGAGCTATACCCTTCGCAACTTTCGAGTCGGGAAGAGGAGTGCAGAGCTGAAGGCTGGTTCGTTCGCTGTAGAGACACGCGCACAGATAGACACCGGGTAAGTCGAAGTATATAAAGTATGTAGTCAGAACGCAAACTGCGGAGAGGAGAGACACTAGATAGACACAGTGGGTAGCAGCGAAGAGAAGAAAGAGGTGAGAAGAGAAACGAATAGAGAAGTAACACACAGCAGTAGCGACAAGGACGAGAAGCGGAACGGACGGCGAGTAACTACTGAACAGATAGGGAGGGGGATATAGGGCGACGACCGAGGGGAGAAATGTGTTTTGAGGATTGCTTTGGGTTGCGATGCAAAAAGAAAGAAAAAATAGAAAACGAGACGCAGAAAATAGACAAGCAATGCAAAGAGGGAGGTGGTTGTTGCGGGATAAAGGAGTTATTAGAGAAACACAATTCGGGAGTTATTGTGAGATGGAGTGCGGGGCGGAGAGAGGAGACGGTTTCGAAAGCGAAAATGAGAAACTCGATAGCGACAAGAAGGGGGGGAGAAAAGGAGATAAGAAGACAACCAAAAAGAGAAAAAACCCCAAGAAAGAGAAGACAGAGAAGAAAACAAAACAAGTTGCAAGTGAGAATGTCAATTTTGCTCCGCGAACCCAACCAGGGATGATGAGGTTATCAGCCGACAACTGGCCGCGTACCTTTCCGCAAATCGGAACGATGGGATCGTGGCGTGCTGAAACCTCCACGGAACTCCAAACCCAAACCTATCACCAAAATTGAATGCGAGAGAAGAAAATTGCAAGCCACCAAGGGTGATCATTAACGTTCATCGTGGATCGTGGCATGCGCGCCTACAGCCTCCTCATGCCCGTCTTGTTCCCGATAACCTTGACGGCCCTGGGACCCTTGGGCACGCCGAGCATCACAGCACCGGTGAGGACGCCAACCTTGCCGCACTCGTATTCGGTGACTGCCTGTTGGTCCTTGGACGAGTCGAGGTAGAAGGTAGCATCCACGCTATCGGAGATGTCCGAGGGGGTTGGGGATGGGGGGACGAGAGAGGATGAAGAGGCGGCGGATGAAGTGGGCACGAGCGAGATGGAGCCTCCAGTCGAGTGAGTCTTGACGGTCGAAGGAGTCTTCGAGCGGAGGGACAACGCGGCGAGTGTATTGGACAGGACGGCAGTGTTGACCGTGCCGGCAGTGGACGACGAATTAGAAGAATATGACGAGATGAGGGAAGGAGCCGAGCTCATGGTCGAGGAGCGAGACGAAGACCTGGAATGAACATGGTGAGGCCCTCGCTTGGTTCCAACGGGTGCCATCTTGTTCGGGGTAGCATTGAACCCAGCAGACGTCACGCTCGCCATCGAGGCCGTCTTGACATGACCGGGACGAGTTCCGATGGCCGCGGGGTACCACTCGGGAGCAGCCGCAGAAAGAGTCGAAGGAAGAGCGTTGGCATTATTGGTGGGAGCCTTGATGACCACCGGTTGCTGTGGCAAGCCCCTGGAGGCCTGGAACACAATCTCATCATCGTCATTGAGCACGTTCTCAGCAGCTTCGACAGCAACGAGATCCTCGATCTCCGCGGTCGGGGAGCTAGACCTGCTCGACTCGGAATCGCCTGAAGACTCCGACGACGAAGGTGGTGCACTGGCCCTCGATCGTACTGCAGTGCCCCAGGGACTCGGCGCCCTAGTCTGCAAGGCAGCATTCCAGACGGTCTTCGTGGAGACAATGCCGGTGGTGACGTCCCTCACAGTGGCTTGAACGCAGCCGGCAAAGATGGTGACCATGATCTGGTTGCCGTTGCCCAAGAGCAACATCCAATCAGCCCAGTGCACTCGGAGCTCGACAGGGAAGCGCTGAAGAGCCTGGAGGGCATAGCCGATGGATGGTGGCGGGGGAGCAGTGGGCGATAGGAGGAGTGTTTGGGGGTGGGTCGCGATGTCGAGGTGCGAGAAGGAGCTGAGGAGAGCGAGGTGCAATGTGTCGAGGATAGGGGAAGGGTAGTGCGACGACAATGGAGCCAAGAGGAAGGTGATGGCGTGGAGGAAGGTGGTGGAGATGGTGGAATCCATGATGGGGTGGTGTTGAGGAAGAGGGGCGGTCAAGGTTTTAAGAGACGGCGAAATATGGGAATGTGAAGAGCGACCTGCGGAGAGCGCGTCAGCAAGATGACTCAACGGACTGTGCGCCAGCGTAGGTGGGGGTGGGGTAATGAAATCAGACGACTAACCAGGAAGTGGAAGGGGTACGTGTCGAGAGAGAAGAAAGATCGCACAGCGAACGGGGGTGGGGACGGGGAGGGAGGCAGGTGATTTGGGTGATGAAATGTGTTGGGCTAAACGCTCTCTATATGAACGAGAGGGCGCAGCAGGGGGCTAGTTGCAATCTTGACTGAACGAAAGTGAGAAAGAGTCGCGTGTCGTTTCAGCGGTCGTTGGGGGCGTTCTTTAGGCCGACAGTCGAGATTAGGATTCGAGTTGAGACCTGGAGATGGGTGCGGTGCGAGGGAAAAAGAAAGCAAAAAAGAGAAGGGACCAGGTGAGCGTCCAGATTCTGAGCGAGGGAAAATTGCCCCCGCGAAATCGCAGCTGGGACTGAAATTGTCGTACCTTAGCCGCGACGCGAAGAGAGATAGGAGCGAAGAGGGGTTGGTAGAAGAGAACGAAAGTTGTCGAAGGGGAGGAGCTGAGACCGGCTACAGGGACCTTGGGATAGGTACGGTGTCTGCGGGTCTGTTGAATATAGGTGCGCGAATGAACAAGGCTCGTCGATTGTCGTCTGAGGATCGTTCGTGGCTTGCGGGTGTTAGCTACTGGCTTGTGGGTGCTGTGAGCGGTGCTGCTTGCGTTGTGGTGGTAGGGAGAGGACAAAGACGGGGAGAGGGATGGGGAGGGAGGGGAGGCGATGGCGAAGGAGGGGGACGTTGTCTGCTGGGACTGCTGGGTTTATAAAATGAACGCGTTCCCTGGATCCAATGGTATTTACATCTGTTTGTGTGTGTTCAGCTGCAACCCCCCGAAAATAATAAATTCCACGTGGCTCCCTTTTTTCTGTATGCTCCCTTGCTGGATCCCTCGTCTCGGGTTTCACCTCTGAGTTGAGGATGCACCAACCAGCTTTTTTTTTCGTCCTTGCACCTCTTCTCCCCCGCTATTCCGTATCCATCTGTCTTTGAGGATCGGGGTGGTTTTTTGGAGAGTGAATGTAAAGGACCCTTGCCTGAGATCAGGTTGACATGATCCGTTCATTTGGGTCCAAGAAGCGAGATACGGTCGGTCCCGCTCAACGTCCTCTCGCTGGCCCACCAGCCAATCTCTGCTTTTGTCATATCCCCCCCCCCCAACCAACGCGCCGACGCCCGACGTCCGTGCGCACAGGTAGCAGAAGCTCTGAGCGATTGTGCGCGCTCGCTCATCGTCCCTCGAAAACCGCTCACCCATCACCATGAACGGCCCTCCCGTCGCGCTATTGCCTGATTCGGTATCTCCCGCACCCAACGTTCGGGACGCGAACCACCGACGCGCGACGTCCGGACGCGCCCCCAGTCCATCGCTCCCTCGCTCACTGCCATTGTCCGCTCTACTTCCCACCACTCCTATCGATCTCATGTCGCCTACAACAATTACAGATACCGCCGTTTGCCGCCGCCCGCCCCTTGCACCCTGCTTGCAAATTCCGAAGAGAGGTGCGTATCGGTCGCTCGCTCGACCTTCCACTCCACCCGCAGACATTCTTAATGCCGGTGCTCCGTCGCGACTCTCCTTTTACGGACGGTCAAACCAATCAATCACTACGAGCCCTACTACGCTGTTTACCACCTCCTGTCTTCTCCCGCCGAAAAAAAAAGAGAGCGCGTCTCGGCTACTTTGCTCATTGGTGTTTCGGGTATCCATGCACGGCTGGGCTGTACTTCATTCTATTCGCATGACCCCGGGTCTTTGCCACCACCACACCCTATACAGAGCTAGCATTAATTCCTCTCCAGGGGCATGTCCACAATGTAACTGTTTTCACAACACGTCCGAAGCGTTCGCGCCCCTTAAGCTTTCTTCTCGTGCCGTCCGAGGAGTGTCCGCGCAAAGCCAAAGTCCCGCCGCGCGAACATGTCTACCTCAGCTCACCTTCCCGTCTCGTCTGCCAGCACTGCATTGAATCCCCGAGGGCTCTGGCCCACCGCTTTTCGTGCACCTTCGTCAGAGAACCTATGTATTTGTTTTTCAGGCCGAGGAGGAGGAGAGAGAGATGTGGAGAGTTTTTCTGGGCGATTAGACTTTTTTTCCCGCCCTCGCTCCCTTTTGCACATATGACCCGGCACTCCCACCTCGCCTGAGACTTCTTCCTTCCCTAATGGGCGGGCATCATTTGCGAACCATACCCAAAGAGTCCCGCACCTTCGAGTTCTATTACCTTACTGCATTAGCAGTTTACCTTTTGAACCCGCCCCTTCATCCCCGACAGGACATGCCCAACGCTATTCGAGAGGAAAAAGCTGGTGCTGCAGCGCGAAATTCAAAGAGCCATCGCACTGCGTGCACCACGACCGCATGCAGCTTCTAGGGCCTTCCTAATGAAGTAGCTCCGATTTACCTACGCAATGATAACGACTACCTAAACGTCGTTCAAAAGCCACGGGCATGCACGAATGACCTGGAACGGGTGGGATTGGGGGTGTACGTAGTATATCGGTGTCCGCCACTATCAATAATAATCGTGGTGGTCAATTAGCGGCTTCTCATATTCATCAGGCGCCCGCTTCATCTTTCGGCCATGGGAATCTCCGCGATACGCCCACCAAAGCCCCACCGGACCCACAACACCACAGGGCAAGCGAGCAAAAAAAGAGGTCCTTCCAGTAAGAGCCACCCGCATATCGTCCGCTAAACGTACGATTACACCAACCGAGTGCAACGTCCGGCACCTAGCGGCGGGAACGTCATCATACACCGAGAACCCCTCTTTCCCCTTCACTCAGCCGCCCCTGGGAGGAGGACGATCGTCACATATCCCTCACGTACACCTCCATACACTCCTGAGCTCGTCGAAAAGCCACACAGAAGCACGTCTAATCCTCTCCTGAGCCGGGCCCTTAGTTTCAACCCACACTCAATCTCAGAGGCGGACCTGCGACGGTCGGTTCGCCTTTCTCCCCGAAAAGGCAAATCCTCCCCTTCCCGCCCTTCCCTTTCAACCATCTGGACCTTTCAATGAAACTGGGAAAAGGCGATCTAGAAGGACATCAGATCCCATCTAGAGCGACTTCAACCCACCATCGCCTTCCTCGCGATTTCGTGCTGCTCCTGCCTTGTACGGTTAGAATGGCGGGGGCTCGGGAGACGAATTCGCGAAGGGGAGAGGTCTGCGTTGCGAGGACGTAGACGAAATGAAAGGCCCACTAGAGCCCATCTCCATTCCGCCGGAAAAGCACGCTAAACCTCAAATAATCTGGTGTGGCTTCGAAATACAATAACTGAGTGGAGGAGGGGGGGTGGGGGTGGGGGCCGACATGGGCAACTGGACAGCTGACTGGGCGCAGACGATCATCAATCTGCTCAGCCAAACCTGAAGCAGTGCATAAAGAGGCGCCCAAAGCGTCCGGCTAACGACTACGCGTCGGGCAAGGAACCTCCGGACACTGCCGGGCTTGCATGATCCGCTCGATCATAATTAGCTATCTCGCAGGTGTACGGACAACGGGGGGGCGCACGGCCGTGGGTGGAACGGACGGTGACGTGGAGGTGACTACATGCAAGACCCGGACGGAGGTAGGTAGGGGGCAAGCAAGGAAAAGGTGTCGAGGCGGCACGAGGCTCGGGCTGGCGCATTCGTACACCGCAGCCCATAAAAATCTGTCCATAATAATATTCGTCACTTCCAGGATTTGAGTTTTCTCTCTTCGAAGTAATGTGTACAGAACATCCCGCCACGCGAGCGACGAAGGAAGCACAGGCCACTCTTCACGGTCAAGCAGAGTGTCCCTGGGACTCGGAGTGCGAAGGTACGAGGGCTGTCGACCTCAGCCACACCCGTCACACCAACATGCCTTATCTGGCTGCCACGTTTTTCTCTTCCGATATCTGGTGCTCTAACAACCGTCGAAGGTCGCTTGACGACGCCACCCAACCAGCTTGAGCGATTGTTCTCCGTTCCCTCAGAAGCACGGCGAATAAAAGCGATCGATTATCTTACAATCGGCTCAGGCCTGCTCGTAGGCATGAATTCAAAAGAAACTTTACCCTTGCGAAGGGAGCCTTGTGATTGGTAGTGATTTGGGACGCATAGGGAGCGGTCTCGAGCCAAGACGGAAACAAAAAGAAATCCTCAAACACGCCTCAGTCGAGCGAACTCACGTTTACGGTACGAACTTTCCGGGCTTAGAGCACGCACGCGGCGTATAATCGGTACAAGTGCAACATACTAACCGACCGAATGCGCAATGGTCGGCGTTGAGCTCTCTGGCGGGTGCGGAATGTCCATGTCGGGCATCAAATTGGTTTTCGCAAGTTTTGACGCGCAATCGAGAGGGGGTGCACCACGGCGGTCGTTGAATTTTACTCCGAAACCCCTCCAGTCAGCCAAAACAACACCGATCAACCTGGCTCCCCGGACTGCTGATGCACAGCGGGAAGCCGAAAAGAGTCAAGTTTCTAACGGTCCAATCATTTGAATTGCGGGCGACTGCGCGAGGAGCTGGCCCGCGACCTTCCCCACTGCCAGAACCCCCACCGGATCAACCGCGTCGTTGGCCGAGCAAGTCACGAGAGGGCGCGTAACATGGTCCGTACGGTGCCGAAGAAGAGAGGGGGGAGAGGGTACAACGAACAAGGAACCAAGCCGACGGCGGGCACAGCTTTTCCTTTCATTGTCGCGCCGGCCGGCAGCGCCCAGTCTCCGAAAAAACCACTTTACGGATCTGCGCTCGCCGCCAAATTAGATGAGCCAAATGAGGCAATATTACGCGGTATGTCTCTCCGTTCTCTTGATGGCAAAATGGCGGGGTCCGGCCGAGGTCTGCAAGGAGAAACCCCTCGGACGGCGCCGAGCGAAGGGCTTTTTAGCGCGGGATGGCCGCTTCCGGGGTGCGTCGCTAGTGCGAAAGAACGTTTCCCCCATACGCCTGGAAGATCCTTTTGTATATTCCCTTCCTGATCGATGGATAGATGAACTTGTCGTAACGGGCAGAAGGGCTCTGAGGCCACAGTCAAGTTCGGCGGAGCTGCGACCGAGCTAGTCGAGCGCCAATCCCAGGTAAACACCATTTACTAGAGTTTGAGTCGATGTTGAGGACTTCTTTTATGGCTCGAACGAGAAAGAGCGAAACACGATCGTGTTCTCCACGTGGAGGGGTTTGGAATTTTCAGGGCTATGAAGTCTGGACGGTGGCAGACGCGTACACGGCATAACAGCAACCAGAAAAGCGACTGTGAAGGAGTGGCCCACGTTGTTGGCGAGAAATATGATTTTGCGAGTTGAATGTTGATGTGTGAAAGGGCGAGAAGCGGAAATACATGCATACACGTTTACGTGCTTTGCTCAGCCTCCCCGCCTTCGACAAGCCCCCGTCGAGCAAGTCAAAGAAGGCTCTTGGCGGCGTTTACTCATCGTTTAGTGGCCTTAAGGCTTGCTGTATGTTCGCTTAAGGTATCTGTACTTGCGGAGAGAGTACAAAGCCAAGGTTTCTAGATTGTCATAAGACACGAGGCAAGACTTCAGCATGCATTGACCATTGGCGTTGTCTGTGGAGATAACGCTCGCCTTTCTTGATATACTCCCCAAGCGCAAGTGCCTTCTCTATCTCCTCTGGGTCAGTTAGATTTCGATTTCCTGGTGGAAATGTACTTCGGCTGAGCAACTGGAACGCAACCCTGACGTAACAAGCCTACTTTCGAACCCTCGCCTAAGCTTGCCCAAAAAGTCATATCTGAGACATATTAATAGAAATCCCTCAACTTCGGAGTCACAGAGCAAAGTAGAGGAGAGAACGTACCCAGGATCTGGGTATTCCCGGCCCAGCCGATGAAGCTGTTGTGTAACTCCCCTCAGCAAGCCCTCGCATACACAACCTCCTTTCTCTGGAACATTCCGTACCTCTTTGTATAGCTTAATAGCCCGCAGTCGTGTATTGACCGCAGCCATTCTTTGGAGCTGAGGTGGTTCGAGAAGGAACGATCGTTAGATGGCAATTGCCGAGAGGCGTGGGAGCTGCTCGCTTCATTTTAGTAAGTCTAGGTGAAATGCTGCAGCGGGGTTAGACAACTTGCACGGACAAACACCTGCCTCGGAGCTGCGTATTTCAGCCTGCTGCAATTTCTGCGGTCATTAGAAGTTCTTTCGGAAACAATCGTAGCCGGCAATACCGGCCTGTCGTGGAGCTGTTTGTTTGTTCTCGATGATGCCGTGGAAACTCTCGATCCCGAGCACCCTGGCAGATAAATAATTGGCCGACCATCGCGAGGAAGTGGCATCGGATGACATGCAAGGAAAATTACGTGCTATCCATATCTAAAGAGGTTGTCGGGCACTCGTTCTTTCTCTCGTCCTTTCGACTCAGAGCCCTCCGTCCGTCAATCCTCGCGCGTGGTTCTTGCTTGCTTCCATATCCCGTCGCTTCCACACAGCTCGAACGCATCTTTATAATGGGGACTTTTAGCGAACTACTCCCGGTCTTGGGAACCGCATTCGGCTTGCAAGCTCTGTTGGGTTGCGTTTTTGTTCCGCTGCAAAGCGGTAAGTTTGTTATGCGATGTTCTGACACCATCCACAATATTGAGGAGGATATACTCATGCTTGCCGCTCAGAGAAGTATTTCGATCTCGGAGGGTCGCTCGGGTTTCTATCTTGTGCCTTCGTCAGCCTCGTACAACCTGACGTTCATAGCCTGGACTGGGAGTCCGTGACTGCGAGTGTTCGAACCCGCTCGACTAGGCAACTCCTCGCCACTGGTGCACTAGTCCTTTGGTCAGGAAGACTCGGAGTTTTCTTGCTTCGAAGGATCATCAAGAATGGAAAAGATAGCAGATTCGACGTGATTAAGAAGAACCCTGTGAGGTTCTTCAGAGCTTGGATCCTTCAAGGTGAAAATACTCGGTTCAAGTCCTTCCTTTTTCTCTGCCGCTGATTGGAACCACTGTATAGGAGTGTGGATTACAATTGTTGGACTTCCTGTTTGGTTGGTAAGTCCCGCAGTCCGGTTACTAAAAGGGAAGCCCAACACTCAAATCCTCTGATGCGTTAGATGAATACTGTTCCGTCGACTTTCAGCTCTCCTATGGGAGTTCTCGATTATGCTGGCTCGGGAATTTTTATAGCTTCATTTGTCCTTGAGGGAATTGCCGATTACCAAAAGAGCCAATGGAGGCATGAAAAAGAGGCGGGGAAGCATGACGAGGCATTCATCAACCGAGGTCTTTGGAGATGCAGCCGGCATCCTAAGTGAGCCATCGTGGCATGTCATCAACACACTGAATACACAACTAACCCGTTGCAGTTATGCCGCTGAGGTTGGAATACACACGGGCATCGCCCTCCTAGCGAGTTCGGCCATGCCCAGAGTTACACTGAAGGCTCTTGCGTGCATCAGCCCTATTTTCACGTATTTCTTGCTTTCGAAGGTAGGGTTGACAGGTTCTGGGTTATGGCGGGCTTTGCTGACACAGGCCTTCGCGACACCGTAGGTTTCCGGTGTCCCGCTGCTCGAGGTACGTCAGAAGTTGCACGAATTGGGGCCCATAGGCGATCTCCGCTAATGTCGGTTGCAGAGGGCTAGCGACGCGAAATTAGGATCCGATCCGAAGTATCAGGAATACAAGAGGTGCGTCGCCAATATTATACGGTACCAGGTCGACTTGACTAATGATGTATGGACAATTGCGTTAAAGAAACACACCAGTTCTCTTCCCTTGGCGACGGGCTGGGAGTGCCCAGTAAATGAGCATACAGTAGTTTCATATGCTTCGAGATGTCAGGGTATAATCCCGGGTACTGTGCTCCCCGCTGCCGAGTAGAGTGCGGGGTCATACAAATAAATATATTCCCACCGTTCGGACAGACAATCACTTTCCGCGTCCGTCGAGCCATCATCTCTACACCTAGCCAGACATTCAGATGCCCAGAAGAGCGGCGATCAAATATGTCTCTCTCAAGTCTTGTCTCGTAAACCTACCGCTGTCGATTTATGGGCCGTTGGTCCAAAATCAAGTTGTATGTCTTTCCTATTGCTGTGCGACGAATCCGAGTCTTACTTCGATCACATTTTGTCTGGGAGCGCCCACAATCTCTTGCAATACACTTATCATCATCTTCCGATGGACGGGGATTACCAGTGAAGTCAGGTTATGTCGGCTGGACGGGCATGGCCGCGGCTTCCTCGCTCACGATGTGGAACTCGGCTACAAGCACTCGAGATTCTCAGCTAGAAACAATCGAAATAGATCCACAATACGCGCAGAGCCTCGGGTTCTCTGAAGGCGAAACTGTACGTGAATAGGCCATTCACTTAGCCGAGCGACACTCCCTTGACACAAGTCGCGTCTCCAGGTGGAAATTGGTCTTCTCCATGATTTGCCTGTGGCTAGCTCCGTCAGCACAGAACCGCTGTCAGCCGATGACTGGGAGATTCTGGTGGGTCATATCTTGATATCCTCGGTATGCTGTGGCTGACAGTTGAACAGGAACTACATGCGGAATACGTCGAGCACAACCTCCTTTCCCAGGTACGCGTCGCAGCAAAGGACCAGGAAGTTGATGTTTGGGTCCTTGGACGGACGAGAATTCGTTTTCGCGTCGGTAAGATACAGCTATCCGACGTACATACGGCCCGCTCAATCATTCCGTCGTGTAGTTACATGCACGCCAGATGTATCTGCGGTTGTTCTCTCTACGGATACCGAGGTCGTCATCGCACCAAAGACACGTTCTTCTGGCGCATCTGTCGCTCCTCCACCCAAACCAAAGCCATCCAGCATACCGGTGGCGATCTCAACAACGCCGGCCAAAACCACGCCTGTTCCAGGTGAAGACAGGGCCTCAGGCACAGCCACATATCGTCTGCTCCCCACTCGCCTTTTCAGCCTCGCTCCCAAAAACACTATCCGAAGTTCGGAAACAACCGTATGGGTGTCTCCCAAGGCCTTCAGAATGATAACCCGAGCAAGCAATCGGGTCAGCGACAAAGCCCCATTCCATTACGTCGAAGTTAAAAAGTTGGAACCTCCAGCTGTTATCAGCTCTGGTTCAAGTGGCTCCGACGGCCCTGCTCTTGCTCCAAAAGTGCTTCATGCGGGATCAAGCCAGTCAGTAGAGCAAGCAGCAAAAGGTGGAGCAGCAAGCGCGGCATTTTGCAGGCTGAACTACTCCCCTGTTGTCCCGGAACGTCACGTTTGCATAACTCTCGGGGAAAGGGGCAACATTGATGGAGCTACAGATTGGGATCTCGTTAGGCAAGTTGATCTTTGCAATCTTCCACGCACCAAGGCTGATCCATCCCAGTTTGACGTCCGTGCCAGTACCTTATTCGCAAGACGACAGTGATGGCTCGGAGGTTACATCCAGCTCGCTGACAACGTAAGTCATACATATATCTTGATCATCTTAGCGGCGTTTAATGTCACTTGTTAGGAATTCTGCCATCGATTCCCAACACGGTTTAGCAGGCGTGGACGATATTCTAAATCAAGGACGACAGTACATCTTGAGGGCTTTTGCCACGCAAGACGAAGGGGCTAATGCACCAGTCGTCAAGTCCCGCAGTAAGCGAAATGGTACCGGAACCCAGTCAAGGATGTTTGCCGATTATTACTCACTTTGTAGTGCCCGCTCTGTTGGTCTGTGGCGCTGCTGGGTCTGGCAGAACCTCTGTTGCGAAGGAAATTGCCCGCCGGTTGGAAGCAGACCCAGCAGTCTATGCTCGTGGGTGTCTTGAGAATGAAAAGACCTCGCCAATAACGCTGAGTGACGATTTTTAGACACTGTTTATCTCGACTTATCAAAGAACAGCGAAGATAGAGTAGCGACGATGCGAAACAATTTCAAGACATGGCTCAGCGTTGCCACCTGGCATCGTCCAACGATCTTGGTGCTCGATAACCTAGATCGCGCTGTCGGGCCGGAAGTAGAGGTGTGCAATACCACTACCCGGCTTTTTGGACCACTGAATCATTATTTGCTACTAGCACGCGGACTCGACCAGGACAAAACAAATTGCTGAAGTCTTCGTATCGGTGTTTGCGCCTTCCCGTGCACCCGCAGGGGTCGCCATCCTGGCCACGTGCCAAAGCCAGTCTACACTTCATCCTTTGCTTTCCTCTTCTCATCTCTTCTCAAGTCGACTCGTGCTCAAGGCCCCGAACAAGGATGCTCGACGAGATGTGCGTTCTCGACTCCTGTACATCAGCGGAGTCTTCTCAACCTCTGGTTATAGATACTAGGCCGTCTTATCGAGGACAAGCTTGCCTCTTCTGATATGTCCCAAGACCCAGACAATCCTATTAACTTTACCTCGCTTGCAACCCAGACTGACGGTTACTCTGCCACGGATCTGAGGGACTTGGTTGGGAGGGCGATCCACCAGGCTGTGGTTCGCTCATCAAGAGATAAAGTCAAGGTACGCACATCCGCTTCGTTATGCTTGATCTTACTGAACACATTCTATACGTTGCAGAGGCCAATCCTCGTTATGGAGGACTTCTCAGCCGCCCAAGTAAATTTCACTCCGCTTTCGCTAAGGGATGTCAAACTGCAAAAGTCTGAGGTTCAGTGGTCAGATATCGGAGGTTAGCCCCATTGGAACTAGCCGGCTATACTCGAAGCGTCGTCTTACTCTAGTTCCCCAGGGCTGCATGAGACAAGGCGGACACTGAGAGAGACATTAGAATGGCCCACGAAGTATAGCGCTATTTTCGCAAAATGTCCTTTGCGATTACGATCAGGGTGCGGACGGGACCATCGCCATCGTAGCCTGATCTGACTTTTGGGCTATCGCAGGCTTCTATTGTACGGCTTCCCCGGATGTGGAAAGACCCTTCTTGCATCCGCCGTCGCGAAAGAATGTGGCCTCAACTTTATTAGCGTGAAAGGGCCAGAACTCTTGAACAAGTATATCGGCGCGAGTGAAAAGTCAGTTCGAGACATATTCGAGCGGGCAACTGCAGCGAAGCCATGCGTTCTGTTCTTCGACGAATTTGATTCTATTGCTCCAAAGAGGTACGGGGGTTGGCTAATTCCGCAACCGTGATCAATGACGATAAGGTTTGACTTTTGTTAGAGGCCATGATAGTACTGGGGTAACGGATCGAGTAGTGAACCAGATGCTGACGCAGATGGACGGTGCCGAGGGGCTGGAAGGTGTTTACGTGCTTGCCGCTACCAGGTAATGTAATTGAGACGCGCTATTCACCTCAAGGCCCCTACTTACACCGACGAATGTTAGTCGTCCTGACTTAATCGATCCTGCACTGCTCCGCCCGGGGCGTCTGGACAAGTCTCTTTTATGTAACATGCCCGAAGAAGAAGAGCGGTTTGAGGTAAAGCTTCTCTAGATCTGGGTGTCGCCAGCTGAACTCGGTCTTCCCACAGATTTTGCAAGCGCTGAGCCGGAAAATAGCTATCTCAGACTCAGTCAGCCTGAGGGCTCTAGCTCAGGAAACGGAAGGGTATTCAGGAGCCGACCTTCAAGCGATCATGTACAACGCTCATCTCGAAGTTGTGCACGAGGCCGTAGCGGCTGACAATCAGAAGGACGAATCTACTCAAGCTAATGGCGTGCAAAATCAGATTGTCGACTTTACAACGTTCGGAGGATCCTCTGATGGTGCCGTTACGGCAAGAGCTGAGCGTGCAGCCATGGAACGAAGGGTGCGCCACTTCTTTCACGGGACGATTTCTCCTCGGAGACTGATCTAGCTTTTGGAAAGCTTCAAGTAATGCTCTCTTCTGGAAATCGCAAGTCTAAACCAGTAGCAATCGCTCCCCCTAAAAAGGCAAGTCGTATCTCGGTATCATGCTATTAATTTACTCAGCTGAATGAGGGTACAGAGGCTTGTGGAGGACTCCCACTTACGACGTTCATTGGCCTCTACACGGCCATCCGTCCCGCCTGACGAGAGGCTTAGATTAGAGAAGATGTGAGTAGAATGCAACCTCGCTCACCACTGCGGTACGCCTGACGACTCGATGTTTAGTTATCGGGGATTCGTATCGGACAGAAGTGGAGAGCTCCCTGTTCCACCACAAGGGATAGAGATTGGGACCCGAACAAGCCTTGGATGAAAGCCCATCCACACGCTATCAGGGATTTGGGCGTGGTTTTTAGAAACGCATTTTTGTTTCGTCTTGGCTCCGTAGAGGTTGGCTTCTCGGACTTGAGACTGCACCTCCCATCTAGTATGACACCTGTTCCCAAGTAGCAAATTTTCAGGGCATTACATCTTTTATCATCGCGAATAAAGGAGTAAGCGATATTTGATCTTTCATCCCCTGAACAATGTTGAGAGAACCTGTGCCCGACGTCATAAGCAGCAGGGGCTGCGGGTGACAATAGGAGACAGGAGGGCTAAGCGACCTTCGCCACATGTTCCCCGCAACACGAGGTTACCACAATAAGCAAGGTCTCCTCACCGCTCCAGACGTTAATAAAAGGCCACGAACAATGCACAGGAGACTATTGAATACCTTCTTCCCCTCCCCCTACCAAATTCTCGCAGAGCAATCTCATCACAATGTCCTTGGCATGCTCAGTACGATACATGCCAGAGAGCGACCCTTTCAAACGGCCCCGCATCCCAACATACGTAAAACCGTCACCACGACCTAAATTTTCTGCGGAGGAGTTGGAAAACGCTCTGTTATCATTGCAGAGTGTTGTCGATAATATTAAGACTGTCCTCGAACGATTTGACGAAGACCTTGGACGGTTAAAGGACAGAAGCAGGCAGCTAGATAGAGAGATACTTCACGAGCAAACCCGGATGTGGGATTACAAGCGGAGGAGGGTCGAAGCTCAGTCGGCAAGCAGGAACGACTCCTGGCTGAGACGTGAACAACTCGAGAGCTCGAAGGAAGATTGTGATAGTGGCATAGAGAGCCGGTGAGCCATTTCGAAGTCCCACCCCGAAAGTAACTAACTACATTGACATGAAAAGTCGTCGGCAAGTACGTCGGCCTATCAAGGACTTGGGTAGCGAGGCGGGCGCGACAATACCTCGTGCCAGGCGGAAGGAGTCAAGCAGCGAAGATGCTGATTCTGCACAAGGCAATAAAGGCAAGTATACTGATGGAAAGTGGAACTTTACCTGACATCGTATATGTGTGGTGGATAGATGGTCTCTACAGACAGACACCGCAACCCAATGATGCTGGAAACTTTCGCCGTCCAAGTCGACCGCGAAACAATTCTTCCGACAAAGATGCTAAAACCGACCTGGAGATATATTGGGAAGAGCTGAAGAGACGAAATAGACTGAATTCGAGTCGTCCCGTTGCTCACTGAAAGGGGAAAGGGTGGTAATGGGGGGAGTCACGTGTACGAATAGGGCTTTGTTTACATAGTAGAATTGAACCGTGAGACAAAAGCATTCGCGAGTTGGAGAGTTGACTGCAGACATCGCGCGCGTCTCGCCCCTTCCCCCCTCAAACCCTTCGTTGTCGTCGCCGCACTGTCCGTCGACGTCAACCCTGCTCAAGTGACAGTACTACATATAAACGTCCAGACCAACTAGCATGATGTCAGAACCGCTACGACCTATTCCACCTCCCACATCAGGTCCTTCAGGAAAACCGACCGCGAAGCGGAAGTTGGACGCATACGCTGAGGATGAATCCCTCAATCCGAACTCTTCACAGACAAGGGCCACTAAAGAGGTGAATAATTAGTTACCGCCGTCTCAATTACCATCCTAATCCTTTCAATAGGCTGTTGGTACGAAGAAGAAAGCTCGGGGTGAGACAATGCATGTTGAAAACATACTCTCACTCTTCACTGACCATATATCTCTTTAATCTGTAGTTGGTGGTATTCCAAAGGGGTTTCAAATCAAACAGGTGGCTCCATCCGTACCTGTTGCAGTCGGTTTATCCCAAGAGGTCTCGCAGGATTTCGACCGCCCATCCACTTCCCAATCCCAACTGCTCAGTCTCTCTCCTCCTAATCGCCGCCCATCCCCGCCACCTAATCCAGACGACAGACCACTGCCTGCGCCTCGACAACCACTCTGGGCGGATCCCCCGAACACTGGGAGGAATATCACCGAAAAGCGGACTAAGCCCCCATCAACAACCGGTCGGGCAAGTAGCAAACCTCCAAGTAGTTCGGCAGGAGTGTACTCCTCTGTTGGCCCGTCGAAGGGCAAGGGCAAGGAGGTGATTCGGGCCGCTACCCCGCTAGAGGAACTGGAAAAGCTGCAGGAGCTACGTGGCCAGATAGACCTGATTGAAGGAGAAAGGCAAAATGAGGACCAGAGACGAAATGGTCCAGCTGTAAGTCTCAAGGATGCTTTTTTGGGCGACGGCTGACCGCCTTGTTACCTTCTTTCGTGAAGGCCTCCTCCAAACAACCATCAAAGACTAAGTCGATAGCAAGAGCACCATTTGCCTCCCGCGCTAAGCCATCATCAACCCCCGCCCAACCTTCGAGCAGTAAACTCCGTACACCCAGTTACCGTCCAGTTTCAAGTTCTGGTGATTCGAGCGAGTCTCTTGATCTTCGGCGAGGATTACACAACTCAACCTCTACGGTTCCTGTGCCCCTCAATGACACGCCTATGATCAAGAAGAATCGGGAGATGAGGAGGGAACAAAGCGAACGGCGGAAGAGCTCTATGGGTCAGGCCAGTGCGCGAGTGACGGAGAGCTTCGGAGCTGGGATATTGGGTATGTATCATCTGGATGTCTTGTCTTTGGCGTGTCAGCTAATATGGTCGTTGCGTGAAACGGATCAAGCCAATCCGCACCCGTCTGTCGATCATCCCGAATTCTATACGCACATCTCTCCAGAACTCCCAGAAGCTTTGCGAATACGGCAATTGCTTGTCTGGTGTTCCAGTCGTGCGCTTATTTCGACGTCCGCGCCAACAGCACCTTCTACGTCTGAACCTTTACCCAAATTAAAATCCTCTCAGCAGACAGTGCTTCGAGAGTTGCAGGACGAGCTTATGAAGATGCTTTGCCTGGGCAAAGTTGATACCTCCATCAGTCAATCGGATTCGGATTCTTCCACCTCAGGAAAGAGAAAACAGAAAGTCAAGGAACATCCCCGAAACGTGATCAACCGAGCCCAAGAGGCCGAGTTTATCAAGTCCGAAGCTGCGTGAGTAAAGTTCTTAAAACGAAGGAATTGCGGGTCTGAAGTTGTGACGTCTTTCAGGGCCAATGCGGAAGAGGTAGCCTGGTCGGAAATGGTGCAAAGCCTCAATAACAAGCAGACCAATGTGCTTAATTCCCTAGAAAAACGGAGGGAAAAGCGCAAGGAAGCCGAAGAAGACTTCCAGACTCATTGGGAGCGCAATCGCAAGGGCAAGGGAAAGGCAGAGGGGAATATGGACCTCGATGCAGCCGAGGAGCGGCAGCCTGAGGATGAGATGGAGGCTCGAGTTCTGTCCTCGATGTGGAGCATACCTCCAGATGCTTTCCGTGGCCCCCGAGACAGCCGGTTCGCAGAGAGCGTGCAACTGGTCGAAGAGGAACTCAGGCTGAGAGGGGGGCCAAGTCTTTTGGATCACGACGAGGGCAAGCTTGCACAACGATTAGGGCGACTGGAGATGCTGGTGAGTCGGTTGGTTCTCCTTGTTATCGAAAGGTATCTGACTCCAGTCCTTCAGGTCGATGAAATTGCAGCGGGGGCACACGTGGCTACGACATTGGCCACAAGCTCCTCGTCCCATCTTACGGCCTTCGCTAAAACTCTTGCTTCACGTTTCAACTCTCGGATACCCTCTTTGGGAACGCTACCGGCTTCGACATCACATGCCGAATCTTCTGGTCCCTCCGCGTTAGGCATGATGCAGCCTTCCGTTGGCCAAGCGCCGTTTACAGAGCCATTGGCCAAGCTCAGCATCCTCTCTACCGCGAAGCCCGTCGACGCTGCAGTCGGAATGAGCGACGCGGCCAAGCGAGCAGCCATGGAATTAGAGAAAGGGGTGACGGGCCGCAAACTTACCGCAATTCCTGCAACACCAAACTCCCGACGCACACCACGGAAAAGCGGGGGACGAGCCGGAAAGTAGAGGCTTTTCATCGCTTAAACGGAGGTGCACGAGGGTTTGAAGCTAGTAAATAAGTTGAGTTGTTGTTATCTTCACGTTTTGTTTTCGCTGTCCGGGGCTTTCGTTCTGTCTGGGCTCGGTAATCTTATGTTTCCCGCTCGAACTGTTCTACCGTGTTTTTGTGTATCTTTGTCCACCCCTGTGCTACTAGAGAGCCTTATCCGTCACGACTTTACGAGGTTAGCTGTTCCGAGTTCAGACCGATGCTCAGTGCGACATAGAGACCGCCGTGAAGTGACGACCTCGTCTCTTACTCGGCTAGCCAATTGGAAATACCTGTTAAGAGTGTGGAAAGGAAATTCGCAGGGGAATTTTCATACATAAGCTATGCGATATCAAGGGGAATGAACGCGAATTCGATTGCTCGAGACCTTCAATGGTTCAGCCGACGAGATGGGCTTGGAAAGCTTCCGCTTTCTGTACCCTCCCGTTTGGTCGAGCGCGGAGGGGGTGCACTGGGCCACTGAAAAGGGTTCTGATAGAATGGACGACCGACTGAAGACAAATGGGCATGCAAAGAGGTTCCTTTCCGGTGCTGCAACGCTGCGGGACATCGGCTGAGGTCAGCTTCTGCAGCTCCCTGCAGTGCCAAGGTGCACTGGCATTGTGAGCTGCTCGGAGCGGTCACCGGGTGGGCCGGCGGAGCAAGCCAGTAATATGAAGAGCCGCCGCATCCAAGTCCATGGGCGATGAAGCAAAGCGAAAAGAGTCAGGCGGGGAGGGGGGGGTAGGGGGAGGAAACAAAAACGAAGATCGCCCTCCCGGTTTCTTGGTGTGGCAGAGGTATGACGAGCAGCGGCGAACGACTGGACTTGATACAAGCATGGATAAACATGAATAAGAAGGTTCCTGCAGTTTGAACATGTGAACTGGTCCCCGACTCTTACTAGGCCGGGAGCGAGCGGGTCAACTCGATTCCGTCGATCCTCGTGGACGATAAACCCATTTCGGTACGCTCCCCGCGCAGCCGCGAAGCGGACAGAATTGAGCAAGCCCCACCGACTCGAAATGGAGGCGTTGTTCGCGGCGAATACTTAGAGAACGCCACCGGCGGTGCTGGGCCTTGCTGCGAGCTATCCAGCGAGACTTAGGTTAACGACCGCAAGGCAAGCCAAACGAACGGGATCTACAAACTGGAGCACAACAATCCTCTTAACTGAACCGCCCCGATCTCCGAGCCCCGGTGAATTGGGGGGGGGGAGAACCGTCCCAGCAAACTTCGCAGTGCGATTGCGAGTCCCCACAAAGCGAATCGAGGAAAGCTCTGGACACGGAAGCCAGGGGAAGGGGGGTGAATGATATCATCGACCGATACGCTTCCAGATAGGAGACCGAGGTAGGACTACCTCTCCGCCTGGAGGGGGTTAGGAGGGAAGCTACACAACAAGAAGGGGGGGGGGCAGGGAAGGGGGTGAGAGATAATGATCGATATGCCCAAGGTACCGAATAGCGCCCGCCTGTGCCCAGAAAAGCTCCCTGGACGAAGCTCAGCCTCGCTGTGGGAGAGGTGCGGCAGCGATCACCAGTGCAGTTTTCTTGGGAAAAAAAGCCCCTCCCTCGCGAAGGAGGGCCGATATGGACGCCGGAATATAGGCTCCTCGACAAGGGTTTGCGGACGTGCACGCATATATCAAATGGGTTCTTAACATCCGATCGCGGTTAATGAAGAAGTGCAAGCGAGAGCGTGCGGCGCCTAGCACTGGCCCCGCCAACGATAAAGTGAATGTTTTGGTGGGAACTCCCATACGGCTGACAAATCCAACTGACGTGCGGACCACCCGAAGCCCACAACAAACAACGTACTCCAACGTCGACGGATTTGGTGTCTTTCGCAAGCCGTGCTGGGAGAGGACGACACACACGCAGATCACGAAGCACGCACGGTAGAATAGAAGGAAAAAGATCACATATTGAAATGTGCTGCATATTAGATTTTTTCTTTGTTCCAAGATACATCATACATGAGAAGTGTAGGGCCATAAAGGAGGTTTACAAGAGGCTGGCGCACGCATAATGAGCCAAAACAAAAAGGAGAATCATCGAGAGAAGGCCGAGACTCGTGAAGAAGAGAATAAGTCAGGTTTGAACAAGGGAGAAGGGCGTTTGATTATAAGAAAAGACGCATTGGAATTGTCTTGAAAGAAGGGAGAAGAGGGGAAAAAAGAGGACGCCGGTGGCCAAGAACGAAGAGGGTTTGCGACACAGCGAAGGAGAGAAAAATGGAAGATCGTCTTCTCGCGCACCTACACGGTGGCTTTCTCTTGCTGCTGCTGCACCTGTTGTTCTCTTGCCTTGACCAAAGCCCTCACGAGCGCCGTCCAGGCGGTGTTCATGCACTTCCACACAC
This sequence comes from Tulasnella sp. UAMH 9824, assembly GCA_019633595.1. Classification (NCBI taxonomy): domain Eukaryota; kingdom Fungi; phylum Basidiomycota; class Agaricomycetes; order Cantharellales; family Tulasnellaceae; genus Tulasnella; species Tulasnella sp. UAMH 9824. Next base: position 198,745 of record WSUI01000002.1, on the reverse strand, counting down.
CCTCTTCGCTGATCCCCAACTTGAACACGTTGGACCAGACACCGTGCACGAACTTCATCTTTTCCAGAAGCGCGCCCATCGAGTAGGTCTGCACGAGGGCTTCCACCACGCGCTGGAACTTTTGGTCGGGATTCAGCGGCTTGCCGTCTTCGGTCGTGGCGGTGGACGATGGGGGCAGTGGGATCAAGGAAGAGACGAAGCGGGCAAAGTTCTTGGTGTAGAGGTAGTCGAAGATGATCGGGAAGGATTCGGCATGCGGTAAAGTGATGGGGACGATCGGGAAGGTGGTCGAGGCTCCTGCTTCAGCCGAGTCGGTGTCGGCGGGCACGGGGAAGGGAGGGAGACGTGCGCAGTGGGCGCCGAGGACCAAAGCGTGCACGGGGTAAAGTTGGCCATGGGATGTAGTAGGGTTGATTACGCATAGGAGGTGGGTAGGCAAAGAGGCGGTTTGAGCGGTGTATGAAGAGGAGATTTTGAGGGGGATTTCGGTTGGCATGCCTGTTGGGGGGAGACGGGCAGTCTTGATGTCGACTGAAGCGAGTCCGCGGAGCATGCTGCGAGAGACCAAGTTGGTTAGCAACGGAAGACTTTGACTATTAAAATCTGACTGGAAACGTACCCCTCCGTTCGTGCGGTAAGGATGTCCTTGACGAGGGGAAGGGATACACCTAGCAGGCTAGGGTCCATCTCCTTCAATGCGTCGGTGTTGACCAGTGGTGTCTGCTTTGGTCGCGGCAAGACCAAGGGCAGGCGGAAGGTCACATCACCAGACGACGACGTCGGCTGAGCACCACTCTGCTGAATAGAGGAAGCCAAGCGGGTCGAGAGAGCGTCCATTCCGTTCTTGACGGGTGGGGACTGGGATCGTCGGTATGGCTGAGGATGTCTTCTCGCTGCTGCTTCCTGCGCCGCTCGCACTGCGGTCTTGCCCGTAATTATTGACACACTCGAGTTTCCTCGATGGCGGTGTGTACGTGAGGGTTTAGCAGAGACCATGGTCTTCTGGAGCTGGGCTGGTGAGTTCTTGGCGGATTCGGACGCAGACTTGAAGTGGTGGGAGGCGAGCATGTTGCCCTGCTGTTGCTGCAGTGGGAGAGGCTGGGCTTGGAGGGGAGATGCGAAGGACATTGTTGCGTGCCAGGAAGGGGGGGAAGGGGTCGTTATCCGAATGAGGAGCGAGGGAGTAGTGGGGGTGTTGAAGGGGCTACGAGAACAAGGACGTGGGTGTCAGTGCCTCGTGGTCACAATCACCATCAAAGGAAGCGATCGAGAAAATTCGCTCACCGACGGCGAGAAGGGAGATCGTTGAGGACGGCGGGGACGACGAGGGGAGGACGAAGGAGAGAGAGGCAGGGGATGCTTGGAACTGTTGTGCGAGGGAGTTATAAGCAGAGCAAGCGAGTGGAAGCAGTTCAGACTTCACTCGTCCGGCTTTGGCGAGCGATGACATGTCGACACCAAACCAGCTCGTTGTTGTGGCCACGTTGCGAGCCCCAAACACAATACAATTGAACCAGCAGCCAATCACCTCGCCTTGAGCAAGTCGCATACTACCGCTCCCCCGGGTCTGAGTGAGATTTGACATCGGTGGCGAATCTCCAACCGCACTTCTCGTCCGTTGTCGCCAGGGCCATCCGCGACGACCGCGACGCGTGGTAGGGGGACCCCCCTTCGCTGATGGCCGTAGACATAAATTTTCCTCAGAATTTATTCAATTTTCTGGTGGCGAAAACCGCGGGCCCATCACATGAAGTGTGCGGCTCCCTCATGTCGGTCTGGGGATTTTTCCATGACCTTTCAATTGCCGCAGGGGAAGACAAGCTACAAGGTACCTCTTCGGCCATTTGCACTTGCTGTACAACCTAGCTAGGAGGAGGAGTCAAGACCACTTGAACCTGCTCCTAGAGGCGCTTCACGATGCTTTTAAAAAGACACCTGACGGCATAAGGGGGGACCTTGGTGTCGCCGGCAAGCGATGGCGCTGTGAAACGGCTTCAGATTGTCTTCCCTCGCCACCAAGGTCAGGATGACACGCGCAGGCAATCCCGTACATAAAAGCAACTTCCCACTAGTACGCCATGTTCGAGGTTGATGCTATCCACGACATGATGTTGGCCCGCGATTGTGGTGGATCGATTGGGGGTTATGGGGATATCATGCTGTTGAGTGTCGATGTCTACTCGCACCAGAGGGGAAACCGGCGATGATACCGAGCCCGGCACTCACCAGGGCGCGTTGATCAGGCTTGCACATACCCAGCCCAGTTCCTGCAAAAATATGTTCGCGTTCGGCTTATCATCGCGGGTTCCAGCGTTGATCCGCTAGTTCCATCGCGAGCCCGGAGACTGCCGCTCCAACACTAACCTCGGTTTGCATTTCGCTTAGCGAAACGGGAACATGCCGACGCCCTAGAAATTAAGTGCCCAAAAATGTTTTGATCATGCTCCAACGGATCATGCGCTTTTCCCTCTTGTTCTTGTAACAATTCCCTCTCGGCTTAATTAAGGTCGTAGGATGTTCCCCCCGCAGGTGCTGATGGGGCACGTTTGTCTGCGTTTGCTCGTCGCCACTTGGAATTTTTAATTACCTTCCCTGGCTAACCTCGCCCGCCATGGCACCGTATAAAGATCCAACAGCATTAGAAGAGCAACCACAGTCATCATCTTCATCTTCAAACAACCCAGACAACATAATACCGACAACCATAATACCACCAACTCAGCCTTCTGACGCTACCTCCTCTACTGATGACCGCCCGCCATTCACCACACTCGAGCTCACAGAGCAAACCCAAAAGGGTATCGACGACATGGGATTTAAGGCTATGACTCCCGTTCAAGCCAAAGCTATTCCACCGCTCTTAGCTGGAAAGGACGTGCTGGGCGCTGCGCGGACAGGAAGCGGCAAGACTTTGGCGTTCTTGATCCCTGCTGTGGAACTCTTATGTCGGTGGAAGTTTAAGCCCCGAAACGGTTAGCATACGGTCTTCATGTGAATGAGGTTTACGAAGCAATGGAAGCTAACGCGTGCACGCGTGGGGCCTGGCATAGGTACCGGTATCATGGTCATCTCTCCGACACGAGAACTCGCCCTCCAGATATTCAACGTCGCCAGGGAGCTGATGAAGTACCATACTCAAACGTTTGGGATCGTCATGGGTGGGGCGAACAGGAAGAACGAAGCCGACAAGCTCGTCAAGGGCGTTAACCTCTTGATCGGGACTCCCGGTCGGATATTGGACCATTTGATGGTGCGGGATGATATAGCGTCTACTCTCTACACATTACGGAGAGTGACTGACTGTACTGGGCCCGTTACGGTGCACAGAACACCAAAGGATTCGTGTTCAAGAACCTCAAAGCGCTCGTCATCGACGAAGCGGACCGGATATTGGAAGTCGGGTTCGAAGAAGAAATGAAACGCATCATTAGCATCATCCCAAGCGGTAGGCCTGCAAGCGTCCTCATGTCTGGTGCAGACGTTAACCCTTCACACTGATAACCTTGCATGCGCTATACAGAAAACCGCCAGTCCATGCTCTTTTCCGCAACCCAGACCACCAAAGTAACGGATTTGGCCCGAATCTCCCTCCGCCCCGGTCCACTCCTAATCGATGTCGAATCACCCATGGAAGCCAGCACGGTCTCAACGTTATCGCAAGGTTACGTCGTCTGCCCCTCCGACAGGCGTTTCCTCCTGCTCTTCACGTTCCTCAAAAAGAACCTGAAAAAGAAAGTCATCGTGTTTTTCAGCAGCTGCAATTCCGTCAAGTATCATGGAGAATTGTTGAATTACATCGACGTACCGGTGCTGGATTTACACGTGAGTCGCACGCCACGACCGCCCCTTCGGTTTAATTTTTCTACCCCGCTGTGTTTTTTACACATCCTTCCGAGATTCGGATCGGCTCGGAGGGAGATCTAGCGGCCTTTCGTGGAGATTGAAGGGCGGGAGATCTGTGCGAGTTACGCAGTTGGTCCCTCGAACCTGGCGATTTTCGGTTGACGTCGAGTACAGCCCGGTCGATGGAGTGTCGACACCACTGCGACCTGCAATATTGCCTCCCCCATCACACGCCTCCTTCCTGATCGTTTCCTCTTTCTTACACGTGGGGGTTGACGTTACCATTTCAGGGAAAGCAAAAGCAGCAAAAACGAACCAACACGTTCTTCGAATTCTGCAACGCCGAGTCCGGCATCTTGCTTTGCACCGACGTCGCAGCACGAGGCTTGGACATCCCGGAAGTCAATTGGATCGTGCAGTTCGACCCGCCAGATGATCCACGGGATTATATCCACCGTGTGGGACGGACGGCTCGCGCGGGAAAGAATGGCAAGAGTCTCTTGTTCCTGCTGCCCTCCGAGCTAGGATTCTTGCGATACCTGAAGGAAGCCAGAGTACCGCTCAACGAATTCGGCTTTCCAGCGGAGAAGATTGCTAATGTGCAGAGCCAGGTACGTTATTGGTCTCGGTCTCGAGACAAAGGTCGGAGCACAGCTGACCGCGGACGCCGGCTCGCCCGTTTCCCTCTCAACCTAGCTCGAAAAGCTTCTCCAAAAGAACTACCATCTCTACCAATCCGCTCGCGACGGATTCAAATCATACTTGCAAGCGTATGCGAACTATTCCCACAAAGCGATCTTTGACGTAAACAAGCTTGATTTGGTCAAAGTTGGTAAAGCGTTCGGGTTTGCTGTGCCCCCACGCGTGGATGTGAACATCGGGAGGGATGGAGAAGCTGAGATAAGCCAGGCGTTGAAGAGGACGAGAGACGAATTTGCTTCCGATGATGAGAAGGTTGAGGGAGGCGAGAACGGGAAGAGGGCCACGGGCGACCGGAAGAAGAAAAAGAAAAAGAAGCCGTCTCCAGTAGAGGCAAGTTGAACGGTTGGATTGGGGATTTTGTCTTTTGTCTTCACTGTATTTGTAACATTTATCCTCAAGTTACGTCGTTGCAGCGGTTGGGCGCTGGAGGGCTTGTGGCGACTGGACGGGACCGCTCGCATCGAATTTTGGAGCAGGGTCATAAAGTAGCATGTCATCGGCGAAACCACCATACGAAGATAAAGAACCACGAAACAAGGATGATAAATACCATGTAACACATCCATCGACCGCCTTGACGGCTTGCCATGTTGTTCATCCGTCGAAATGTGCCGCCAAGGATGGTTCCCGTTTCGGCGAATGCATCGTTCTGTCAAAGGTTAGAATACGAGCGTTAGAACCGCCTAGCATATTCAAGACTGGAAGGAGAGAGGCTGTATACCATTTGCGAGAGCTGGACCGTCGAGTCGCGGACTTCGTTTCCGATCGCAAGCGTCACCTACAAACCCCAACATCAGGATTCAGCACACAAGTCCAGGTCCCCGCGTCATTCCTGACGTAGTGGCCATTAATTCCCTAACTCACATCCTTCAGCAGTTTCACCTTGGCCGTCAAGCCGTCCAACCGCTCGTCGTTCTGGCCCTCCAAATCCTCAGCGAAACGTTGAGCGCCGTAGTTTCCATTTGGCGGATACGGTGAGTTCCTCCCTGAATGGCCCGGGCTACGACTGAAAGGTGAGCCAGAAGCGTCGTCCGAATTGCCGTTTGAATATTGACTACCGCGGTCGCGGAGTGTAGATGAAGGAACGCCTAACCTGACGCACCATCGATGTTAGTTAAAGCGATTGGCAGGAGGAGTTGCAATGCTTGTACTGACCGACTCATAGCATCAAGAAACTTATTAGGTGGGTTCTTTTATATGAACAGCGAAAGTGCTGAAGGGTGGGGCAGACACGTCGAGATTCTAGGGACCACGCAAACATTTGTTCGGGGACAAATATTTCAGCTGTGCCAAAGTTCGGCAACCACAGCTTTCCGCAAACGGGCCGGTTCGCCTTCATTCCTCTAAGACACAGATATGCGCCCAATGGAAATATCCGGATGTGAGTTTATGATACGGTTTGGTGTCCACTAATTTTTTTTACTGATGGAGGCTGTCTTCTCAGTTGTAACATGTGCTGCGGTCAGTCTCGCGGCCGGCTACTATTTAGGACGTCATGCAAACCCGCCAGTAGCTCTTGCGCCAGAGTCGAAGCCTGAAATCGTCCCCGGTCCTTCAGTACCTCCCACTGAAGCGGCGCTTACAGCCGCAAAAGAAGATAGCGACGACGAAGAGGCGGATGCCGATGGCGATTTGGCATCCGTAAGCGCCGGATTATTCGAAGAATGCAAGATGGTAAATACTTGTTACAACATGGAATGCGTATCCAGCTTCCGACCAACCTTTGTTTGAAAGGTCCTTGTTGTACGAAGTGACCTGGGAATGACGAAGGGAAAGATTGCCGCCCAGTGCGGGTAAGGAACGATCTACCCTCCCGCTATGACGAAGACTTGATCCAAATATTACAATAGCCATGCTACCCTAGCGTGTTACAAGGCTCTCCAAAAGTCGAATCCTGCTGTGAGTTCACCATCATGGAGCTGATAGAAAGCGTTTTATTCTTACACCGCCAAACCTTTGTAGTTACTGGCACACTGGGAGCGAATAGGGCAAGGACTGATCCTCTTTATCTAAAGGCCAACATTGGCTTAACCTTCGCTCGCTTTTAGCCAAGCGAAAGTAGCCCTGAAGTGTGATTCGGAAGACGAGCTGCTTTTATTGCAGGCAACCGCGCAAAGCTTAAACCTTTGTGCGCGAACCATTCGGGATGCGTGAGTAGCTATTCGTATCACATTACTAGAACTTTGTCCTAACCAAGCTTGGTTTGTCCTCCTCTCTTCCAGAGGTCGCACCCAGATCGCGGCCGGTTCCACCACAGTGTTAGGGATCGGACCAGGTTTGCATTCCTTTCTCCTCGCTATGTGATCTAACTCTGAACTTGTTTTAGGGCCAGTGAAACTCGTGAATCAAGTGACTGGAAAGCTCAAGCTCCTGTAGAAAGCGCCAGGTCCTCGGTGACCTAGACTGGAAGAACCTTTTATGACCTTCTGTGGCCTTTCATCTGTTCGAACATATCTATTCGCTTGGATATTTGTTACCGGACACAAGTTGGTTGTTCCTGCAATAGAGTAACGTCACGCCATGGTTGTTCAGACGGAGTCGCTCGACTCTCCTGCTGCGATTCTTCCCAAGCATTGAGGAGACCTCCTTCATCTCGTAATGACTCTTCACAGTCCGCAGCTGCTCTCGTCAGGTTCCGAGGCTTGTCAACGTACTTTGGCCAACGTGGATATGCGGCACAGCCACCACACAGGACAACCGCCACGTACGTACACCCGTAACGATCGTCCTTAAGTGACCAGGTTCTGCGACATACTCCAGACTTGGCAACGACCTTTCAACCACCCCCTCGCCACTTCGCCTATCCCCTCAATGCCGCCCTTCTCATTTCACTGCCCTAATCCGGACTTTACGATTCGGACGCTGCCCGATGGGACGACTTACCGAGTCAACAAGTCTAAGATGGAGGCAGGCAGCAGTGTTTTTCAAGACATGTTCAGTACCTGCGATGATGTTCCACCTGCTTCTGAAAACAGTAGTGGTGCTGGACTAGATTCCAAATCGCCAAGCATGGAGATCCATGAAGGAACCGAGATATTTGGTCTCTTTCTCGGGCTTCTCCATTCTGACCCCATAGAGCTATCCAAGAAGACTGAAGCGAACAAGAGTCAAGGAGGCGCCGCTCAATCGGACGATTGGGACACGACAACCCAAGGAACAGTAGATGTAGAAGAGGCCGCAACCCACACACTTCCTTCATTGATACCACTCCCCATTCTTCGGCCACTGCTTGATCTTGCGGATAAATACGACATATCTCCCTCCTACCTCGCAGTACTCCATGATCACCTCCAGCGGAACGCGCCTGAAAGCCCGCTGGAGGTTTATTCGCTTGCCACACAGTTAGAGCTCCCCTCCATAGCCTCCGCGGCTTCCGCATTCCTTCTCAGCCGCCCTATGGCCACATATACCACAGAGGAGGTCGAGCGGTACTTTCCTACGATTCGTTCATATCATTTGCTTGTTCGCCTTCAAGCATATAGAAAGATGAAGCTCCGGGACGTTTTGAGCAAGGAGTCCCTGTTCCCTCACGGCTATGGAAAGTGTCCGAAGCATGGAGACGAAGCCTCGAAACTTTGGCAGAAGCATCGAGACGATGTGTGTGGCCAAATCACGCCGAGCTTGGATGTCGTAGGCGAGATGGCGGAATTACTCAAGGCTCCGACGTTTCATAAATGCGATACCTGCAACAAAGGGCTATCGGCCGCTATAGATATGCTACAGGTAAATTCGATGCCTTTTTCCTGGAGAGGGAGCTTCAGTTGACGCGATTTCTTCAGTATAAGGTCAACAAGGTCCCATGGTCTTTGGAACGAGTTCCAGAGAAGTTGGCTGAATGGGAGGAGCGAGCTATGAAGAAGCTGGGCTAAGATGGAAAACTATGATCAACTCGATATCTCGCAGCGAACTAGTCTGAACGGATTATAACTGCTTGTATAATTTCAAATATACTGTTCTGCACGAACCGAACTTCCGAATGCGGTAAGCATTGCGCACCAGCTCACGTTCGGTGCGACCTTTGAAATTTCCTCAGAAATACCGGTCTCTTCGACGGAAATGAGAATTGCTGCAAGTCTGGCCGTGGCACAAGCTCCACTCTAGTTTTTCGCGGCGGAAGACTGAGACATTTGCCTCGCTTTGTCCCGTGAGGACCCCAACCTTCCACTTCCGCCACCACCGATATAGCCAGGCTTAACGATGCGACCTCCCTCTGACTCTGCCATTGACGCGGCAACAGCAATAATTCTGCAAGAGATCCACGCCGCGGACAATTCTCTCTCTAGCAACTTGTGAGCCTCCGAGAAAAACCCCTGCACCGAGAGCAACAGAAATTCATCGTAAATCTTTTTTTCCTTGTCAAGTCACCCAGCAGATGACCCGAACCAGAATGCCCTCGACAGGGAGATCACCGCGTTGGACATTACGCTTGCAGCAGTCCACAAGAGGCTCCACCGCCGGTTGGCTGACACAAGGAAACGTCGGAACACTCTCGCTGGGATCAGCAGACTCCCAATCGAACTGATGATCAAGATACTCCTTATTGAGCTAGAAGAAGTGGATATCAAGAAATACTATCCACGCGTCAGGACCCTCTCGCAAGTTTGCGCGGCATGGTACTCCATCATTCAAAACACCGCCAATTTCTGGGCGCATGTTCATTCCGACTTTTCGTTGCCAGCGATTAGCAAAATCATCCTATACAAGTCGCGCAACGCACCACTGACCGTCGAATGCGGATATCTCCTAACGAGCTCGGCGGCAAAAGCGTTCGTTGATATGCTCGTTCCGTCGGCCAAGAGGATCCGTTCGCTTACAGTCAGCTGTGACTTCGCTGCTGGGTCGGAAGCTATAAAACTGGCGGGCCCCAAGCTCGAGCGGTTGGACTATCGTACAACCAAAGTCTCGAAGCCGATTTCCCTGGGCAGCAGGGTGGGACGCCTCGATGCTTTGCGAGAGCTAACCCTAGAAAGCGCGTATCTGCCATGGTCATTGGTCTCCCTCAAAGGATTGAAGACGCTCAAATTATTCCGCATCGCATCAGAGGGCCTCCGCATGAGCCAACTATGGGGCATGATAGCAGAAAGCCCATCGCTTCGACATTTAGTCCTCAACAATGTTTTCATTTCTCAAGGACCGCAGACGGAAACTTCAACCATCACCCTCCCTTTTCTCCGACAACTCCATCTAATCCACCTGTCCCAGACCACAATTCACTCGATTCTGAATGCCATTCGGGCCCCCACCTGCTTGGATACGAATGTTACACATGATTCCGACTCTGCCACACCGGATTCATTACCTGTTCTGCTCTCCCTATCACAAGCTCTACCGAATATCCAGGCAGTTCTCAACGAAGGATACCAGTTATGTGTCAATGTCAGCGGGCGCTTGTTCCGTTGCTGGACGGACAGGGAGCGGTACGGGGATCCGGACGAACCCAGCATTGAGATTGAGATGCGGGAAATCTCACCGTACAAAGCCCTCGATTGGCTTCTCAATCTGCTCAAGCCACCCCGCGATCGGAGGTCAACTCTGACGCTTGGTTCGGACTTCAACATATCCGAACCTTCATTCGCCCACGCCGTCAACCACAAGCTCGGCTTCATAACAAGTCTTTACTTGACCACAGACCTTAGCGTCGATCCGCTACTCAAGCAACTTGGCCGACAGATCACCCACCAAGGCATTCCAAGCTGGCCTCTGCCTCGACTATCCGCATTAAATCTTGGGACGGCATATTTTTCCGGGTCCACGCTTATCGAGACACTTAGGAACCGTTATAGAGGCAAGAAAGGCGGAAAGAAGGGCAAAGGAAAGGGATCAAAGACTGCCAATAAACCGGTGCCACTGGCAAGCCTGGTTGTTGTGGGGCACCAAAGCATGGACGAGGAGTACCAAGATGAGGTGGAAGAGATTCTCGGCCCAGGCGTAATGGATTGGGATATGGACGAAGAGGATTACGATGAAGACTATTCTTTCGATGAAGACATCGATTACTGGTCTGATCCATACTATGGGAACCATCTTTACAGTGCTTGGGACTAGTTATCCTGTACAGCATCTACGACTAGTGTAGTTGTCGAATGAGGAATCCTGAACACGTTATCGTTGGGTCGCAGTTGGCAGCCAAGTGCTCAGGCCACTTATCCTAGGTTGTTCTGAGATGGAAAGAATTCGATGTTATTCATGTACAAGGAAGAAGTGATTTACAACTACTAATTAAATACAAAGAAGAGTCACGCTGGTTCAAAGAGTGGTGGAGTGTTTGTTGGATCATCCCATAGGGCATTCAGCGGCTTCGTCGATTTAGTAGAATGCCTCAGTACTCCTGCTCGTGCCAAGCCTGGGAGGACATCGACATCCAAGCAAGCAAGTGGATGCACGAGAAAGTTGTGCCGTGTCCTACGGCTCCACGTCCTTCAGCAGATTCCTTTCGAGAATGAATTTCCCCTCCTTGTATTGTTGCGCCTCCTCGTATGCACGGTCCTACACAACAGACTCGTATGAGAGGAGGGGCGACAACGGTGAAATATAACTTACGTATTTCCAGCCGAGGATGATACCGCACTTCACGCACTGGATATCCCTGACTGTATGAAGTCCCGTGGTCATGGACCGGTCTGATGGCTCCCCGCATTCGATATTAACACTATCACAGTTGTCACTCATGTTCAGTCCTGCCAGCTCAGAGCATGCTTTGAGACTGAGGAGCTTACACTGTGTTAAATAGGTATGCCCGGCCATGTTGGCCGTTGAATTGCTATCCAGACGACGTTAACGGACGGCCTCGGATGCGGCTTGGTCAGATACTCACTCTCGACACCATGCTGTCTATAGTCGTCAGATGAGTCCCGCAACGAGCACAACCAAAAATCCGTGATCCGTTGAGGTATTCTCGTCGTTTGAAGCCCATGGTCGAGGCGTTCTGGTGAAAGGGTAATCGCGAGCAAGCTTGAGTTTGGTTGACGTTTAGTCCAGTCCCACAATCTCCACTCGACTAACAAGGGTGCCAGGAGCAGAGACTGAGATCGTTGGAGGTTTGAGAGGGAATGGATCCCGTAGGTTTGGTGACGGTGCTGGAATTTGAGCTTGGGCTGGTGGTTGGAAATCCGAAGCGAAATAGGGGCTATTCTCCGAGATTCGCGGCCAGAACTCGGGGCAAGCACCGGCAAGCAAACTGGGCGAATGTAATTTACATGTCTAGAGGATACATGGCATCATTAGGCAGTTTCTAAGTTAGCTGAGAATTATGCATAGTAGCTCGAGCCGGCAAGGAGGGTGGCTAATGCACTCATTTGTTCTTCGTCAAACTTCAGCGAATCTTCATGCCAAGTATCTTGATGAGTCTCCTTGAACTTCGTAGCGCATTTCCGGACTGTCGTCGATATGGGAATGGGATCATACGTGTGCCGTGAGAGGACGTCTCCGATGAGTTCGGGTAACCACGATGGGACCGAATACGGGAAGGCATCTATAAGAGCGGTGACGCCGAGGACAGCAGCATGGAGCCGACGGAGTTCCGAAGCATACTTTGGAGTGTTGCGAGAGGGAAGAGTTATTCGAGAAGCTTCTCGAACAAAGCGGTCCTGTGAGGACGTCAGCAGACTGCGATAGCCTTGACAACTCAAATCGACTTGCCTTTAAGAGCAATATGGTTCGGCGGGGCGAACATCTCAGGATGCCGGAGAGAGTGCTATACAAAGGGTCTAAGTAGTGAAACCACCTGAGGCAATTAAGTAAACATACATTGCAGCCCTTTCCCTAACCTCCACGACTTCGTCCGAGAGACATTCACTCAACACCTACAGAACAAGTTAGCGAGCGGTCTGGCATGGAGGAGGGGTGTCATACATCTTGAATCCTAATAACCATTTCTTCGGAGATGATCGGTGCCTGTCGGAAGTACAGGATCTGCAACATAGGTAGGGTGTTTGACCGTATTCGCCATGAAGGGGACTTGCGGATAGTGACGAAGATCACATCGAGGAGGTCCGGTAGCTTCGACAAAGGCGGGGTAACACCACACAGGGCTGTTAAGAGTGTTTGGGAACGGCGTGCGAGAGCATCGTGATCTTGGAGCTCAGCAGCCTTGAAGAGTTCTGGGAGCATTGGGATGATGTACTGGAACATTGATGACGCGTTGACCTCTTGGAGCCCTGTAAAGAGCCACCGTATGACTTGAAAATGATGAGATTAGTTGTTCGGCAGGCCGAGATGACATGCTTACTTGTCATCAGCTTCCTGGAAGAGGGCAACATCAGCAACCGTTGCCCAACCAGAAAGTTAAGACCTTACCTGTCATAAGGAGATCTCGGGGCCAGAGCACCAGGGAAACGGTTTTCTCGCATCTCAGGAAATTCTGCAACTAGGTTTAGTAGTGCCTCGAGGTGGTATCCATGCTCAAGTCCCATGATGTCGTCATCAGAAGGTCGGCTTGCGCATTCCCGTACAAACACTTCAGCAAGAGGTTGAGAAGGTGTGGGGCGCCAAGATATCTTGCAAAACGACACCAACGCCTCAGCAATGTAGGAAGTAACCTAACAAGGGATCTCCATCAGCAAGGTAGAACAATACTGGACGAAGGTTCCCGGTCACCTCGTCGTGCTCGCATCCAATCTGGCTCCAGTATACCTTGAGGAAAGCTGGGGCCCATGGAGCAAAGCGCCAGCCAACCGACTCAATCATGGTTCGAATGAAGAATGTCATCTTGATTGCTGAGCTATCTTTTAGTGATTTCCCGGGCACAGTGGACGAAAGTCCACCTACGTTCAAAGGACGACTCGGAATTGAAGTCAACAGATAGGCCTTTCTTGACCAGCCAATCGACTAACGGCTGCACTCGACGAGGGTCTCTATTGGACAATATATACTTGAGGAGAAGAGTAAGATGGGGTTGCGTATGGGAATGAACAGGAGCTCACTTCCAGAAAAGATGACCAAATGGTGAGGGTGTCGGTCTTAACGTTCGCTCCCAGAATTTGATCCAACTTCGGTGTGAACCATGCCCAGAGGCGGTCTTGAGCATCTGTGGGCCAGTTTTTCGAGCCTCCGAGCAGGCCGGCAAGCAACTCCGCCGCTCCCCGCTGCTTATTCTGATCTTTGTCCGAGATCAACTTGTCTATGACCGGCCGTAGGACAGGGAATATCTCCTCTTCCATGAGTTGAACTAGGCAAAGCTTTTGAGGTTAGAGGCAGTCCACATGGCATTCGGCAAGCATAGCAAGGGCGTACCAAGCGACTTGACGGTGGCCACATTATCCATAACTGTTGTCTCATGGTAGTTCTCCTCGCTAAAGTGAGTGGAAAGCTTATCCCAAAATGAGGTGGATCGAGCCAGCCCCTTCATGGCCTCAATTGCAGGGGTCGCGGCTGGATCCCAAGGCTGGAATATGGACTTTGTTGAGTCTGCGAGCAAGAACCTGCTTTGATATTTCCACACAAGCCATCCACTCCACAACTTGTCTTGAAGTACCCTTAAACACATAAAATTTAGTCATTCAGGAAATATGTGGTGCGCAGCCGGGCTCACGGCTCTTCACGAGCGACTGCAAGATCCAAGGGTCCTCCAAAACTCTCCAAGTACTCCGCCGTGTACTCGTGCGATGGTTGAGGGGTTAGGAACGTTCGGCGAAGGGGATTGTGATTCCGGTAGAAGGCAATGTCCTCTGGAGAGTCAGTTGATGTGCGCAATTTAATGTACCTCGAGGCTTTCATAACCGCCCGTTGTGCGTACTGAAGTCGAGTTAGCGCCTGTCGAATAGATGACGCAAATAGAACGTACATAACGCATGCTCGGGTGGTCAGCGTGGGTCTGGCTGAGCAGGTATTCGACGTGAGAAGTGTGCAGAGGCGAATCGCGCCGGATAAGTGTTCTGAGGAGACGTATTGCAGTGATGGAATATTTCCAGTGTGTTCGAGGATCCTCGGCAATCCGAAGCAAGAGATCTCGCTGCATAAGATCGATCATTAGGACTGTGATGAGCCAAAACACGTCGGATACATACAACGTCAACCATTGCAGATTCTTGCATGGCCTGTCTTTTGGTGCGATTGACAGCACATCGCTTTACAAGAGTGTTATCGGCCATGTTAGATGGCAAAAGGTCACGCAGCCTTGCAAGATTTTTCTCCGTGGGTGGATATTGCACTTGATAAACGACAAAGCTCGGCTCAACGAAGCCAGAAACGCCTAAAGAAAATCAGGTACGAGTAATATGTAGACTCGATGGGCGCTTACATTGGTCTGCAATAGAGGATACGCAATTTTGAATCGATGGCTGCAGATCGATCATTCGTCAGCGGGATCGGCGTTGAGTCCGGCTGACAGCATCACCTTTTCGTTCCATTGACAACCGAATGTGTATTTGGTGATGTCGTAAACTAGTGTCGGCTCTTAAATAGGAGGTATGTCAACCGCGTTTCCCATTCTCGTGAGATTCTTCTTACCTCCCATCGCGAATTTGCCTGTCCCGGAGAGTGTCAGCATTCATAATGGTGTAGAAATAGGAAGCCCTCACAGAAATTTGATAAATTCAACGCGTAAAGGGCACCCTGCGACGGAGACTAGTAAGTATCTATGGACCTGATCAACTAGGCCGACAAACCTTCATTCTGTCATCGTCACTGCCCTTCTCCAAATGAGGATACAGCTGAGGTAGGGAGCGCTTTCTAATCCCATCGTACGCCTGGTGTAAAGTAAGGCACCGCTCCCGACGTGTGCACTGCTTTCACGTACCGAAGTCAAAGCTTCCAGCAACGATTGAGCGGACCTAGACGAAAGAGCGATTCATTTCTTTGAATCACAAATTAGATGAATCTGGATCTCACGCTCTAACTAAAGGGCTCGATTAGCTTATCGAATCGATGATATGGGAAAAGAACTTGCCAGTCGCATATGACCAGGTCGACCATTTGAGCGAATCGTCGATAAGCGAATCTTCTAGCTTCCCGCGTCGCCGTTCCAGCGCATTCCATCTCAACCTGGCCGCGTGATATAGTCTTGCTAAAATGTCAGACTTGTCGCAATCCGGTAAAATCTATGACGTACTGGGCCCGGCGGACGAAGATGGCCCGAGGCCAGACCTTCTGATTGGCATATCTCCGGGTGACGCCCAGTTCTGAAAGATAATCGCTTTCCTGCGACTGGTGACTGTACCTGTTAAAAGAGGAAGTTTTGGACAGGAACTCCACAAGCGACCGCCTTCCAAAGCCTACCTGGAATCACCGTAATCCAGGAAATAGGTGCGGCATGACCTTATCTAAGGAGTGCATCAGTCAAGGAGGTGTGTTACTAAGGTATCGAAGTACCCACTAGCATCAGAATGGCGTCTACCGTGTTCTCGTCACCTTCGTTGACCAGCTTCTCTGAGGCCGAATGAAGAAAGCGTCCGAAGCGATCTCGCAAACCGGAAACCAGAGCATAACGTGGATCAGACGGGTCGTCAAATACAAACCCTGACTTGACCGGTTTTACGGATGCAATAAACTCCGGCAGCTCATTGCTAGAAAAAGTTGAGTATATACGGCAGGTGTTGTAGGTCGATAACTTACAGCACATCACTCGAAGCACAGGACTCTAGAATCTCGCTCTCTGACATGAACTCCTGCCGAATCGTGGGGAGTGCGGCGAATGCATTCCGAACGAAGCTTAGATGCCGACAAAAGTCATTCTCCCATGTTTCGTTCCGGGTGGCCATTTCTCCAACCAACGATTCTAAGGTGGACAGTGTCGGTTCGACGTGGCGGTTCAGGAGCTCTAGGACGAATACCACTTCCTCCGGGCTCGGAATGTGCCATTGGATCTACATTGCCATTAGTCTAATAAATTCTTACTCAAAGATATTCGGCTCGTCCCTACCTCTACATCTTCAGCTGCATAGAGTCGACCCCAATACCGGTGATGCCCACTTCGGAAAGCTGAGTGTAAAAGATTAGTAGTTATTCCATGACTGGTACGAAGCGGCGTACATGCACTATCCCATTCATCAGGGTTCACAAAGCGATCTTCAAGTGTATATATTTGGGTCAGAGTATCGAGAAGGCTGTATAAGAGTTTTCCTGTGTAGGAAAAGCCGCGCTTGGAAAAAGTTCTGCGATGAAGGACATCGATCACAGAAAATAGGTCGTCCTTATATTCTAAGACCTGAAAACGCTATTAGGCGCACTTAAAAAATCCATGGTGAAAGGTCCGGACCCACCGCTTTGCCGCCATGATACAAAGAACCGCGAAGGATGGCGATGTCTTCCGAGATTTTTAGCAACAGCCTGTATTACGTAAAATTTCACTCACTCCAATGAAGTGTCGCATCTGAGGGCTCGATATGGGAGTATGTCGTAGTGCGGACGGAGCTTGCGCCATGATCCAACTCGGAGCGGATGTTCTGGATCGCATAAGGAAGAAAACGCTTCAGCTAATCGATGAGGAAAGTTTCAATGTCAGTGCCGGGCTCTCTATAACAGATAGATGACTGACAGTTTTGGCGGAGTTTGCACGGGCCACACATTCAACAAGCTGATGGACCGCTCGCACAGCGTTTGCCCGAACTGTTGTAGTGGCAAAATTCCAGACCAAGTCGAGTACGAGGTCAAACAATGGTTCAGATAAGTGGCTGCATATTTGCGAACACGCCTCCATCGCTGCGCTGACAACGGTGTTTTCGGTCCCACCGCCATTAGAAGAGCCTGGGGCGGTCTCGTCGGGAAGGTTTTCGAGGAGCACGATCACGCGACGAATAAAACCAGTGACCCAATTAGCAAACCCGGCGGTAGAGTCACGAAGTAGCCGATCTTCCTCTTCATTGGAGAGCCTTGAATCTGCTTCTTCTGAGAGTGATGGCAAACCTTCGAACCGAACAGTGGGGACAAGATCGGCTTTTGATATCACAGGCGACCAGGAAGCGTCTTTGGTGTCGGAGCTCACTGCTGCCAGCTCGACTTCAGTGAGATCGCTGAACTTGATATGCTGGGATACTTCCACGAGGAAGGCGGTCGTGCAAACCTGCGGAAGACGGTAAAGAAGGACTTCCAGCGGTAGCTAGTAACTGAATGCTCACCGTTTTCAAAGGGTCGTTCTATGGCCAAATTTCAATCAGGATTTTGTGACTAAAGAGGTGATGCGAATGACATACCGCATCAATCCCTGGCAAAAGGAGTTCGAGCACTTGAACGAGGTGTTTGGCACCACTGTAGTAGACATCACGTGAGACAATACCAAGCGCTACCGCACCAAGTGCCTTGATGACCGCAAGCGTCCGCTGGGTCTATGGGACGTCGAGTTTTAGTCAGAACCCGGATACAGCCCGAATAAAACCCGGTGTACCTCGACCAGGGCTTCAAGTGACGGTATAGCTCGTTCCAGGATCGCAGGCACGATCAAGTCGGCTTCCATAATCGTCATCGACTTGAGGGCGGATTGAATATTCGAAACGGTGTCACTGTCGCTGGAGAACATAGCCAGAAAACATGGTGTCCTTAGGCAGCGAACTAGTTCCCTTCGAATTTCTGACGTGAGGCGGCGATTCTAGTGAAATGAGCAGCTTAGTGATCGTCATTCCATCAGTAGTGATTGTGACCAGATACCATGGGGACTTTGCAGTCGGGCAATGTCTCATGATGCCATCGCTTGCTGAATTCGAACACAATATACTTGAGGAATGCGCTAAGCTAGGTGGGAGCGTCAGGCTTCATGAGATCTGGGAGGAAAGTGAAGGGGTACTTACGTCGGTTGTGTAGGATCCGTTACTTGGATGGAAGAAGCTCTCGAGCGAGACAATGAGCTTAGCTAGTGAATCGAGAGCCTTGCAACCCGCAAGGTACGACTTTTCGGCTTTCGGGAGTGGGATATTGAAGTAGCCTCCGCCACTTGACACAGGTATCTCAAATGGGGTAGCTGTCCCGCTGTGAGGAAGTTGTTTTCCATCCGGTGCCATACTGTAGACTGAATCATACCCGATTAGGGCCCTGCAGGACAGATCCCAAGTAAATGAGATATTTCTTACCGATCAGCTTTGCGAGAGAGTCTGAGGGAACGAGTAGAGTCAATAGCGAGATATAAACATGGTACAGCCACTTACAAATTCTCCAATGGGATTTTGGGAGCCGAGAAAACTCGAAACTTGCTTGCTCGTCTACAACAGGCCCTGTCATAAAGGAGCCCGCATCCGCCAGTGGAATTTCTGCAAGAACAACAACGAATAAACCTTTGTGGCGTTCGGCCCTTTTCCTGGGATATACTGACCCATAGAAGCAAGACACTTGCACATAATTAAATCCCACTCTTCCTGTGTAAAAATACCTATATCTTTAAAAATTCCCGTCCAGGGTTTTGAAGGTTGACTCTTGCCGGGATGGCCATAAGCTCCATTGGCTAGACCAAGCCCCTCGATACCGTTGATGCCCAAAGTCTGTCTCCGTACTTTCTGTCGGGGGGTTATATCACCGCGTACGGACGAAGATGGATCTTGAGCGTCCCCGGTGCCCCACCGCAGACGTGGACCGTCCTCAGGCAGACCGTTTTCATCGAGGCGGGCGTCGTCCGGGATCTCACCTATTCGTCGCGGGTCGCTGATGGTGGGGTCCAGATGGAGTTCGGCAAGTTGGGCAAGAAGTGCGAAATGGCGTTCGTCGAACATGTATGAGTTGATAGCAGACCAAATTCGCATTAGCATCGGAAGCCAGGTTGGATGGGAGAGCGGCAAGAAGGTGTTTAGGTAGTATTGCGTTGCCAGAACCGACTAAAGAGAACCGAGTTTAGTACTTACAGCCAGGCCGCCGTCATCAGGGACTTTGACTCACATTGAGGTCCAGTCCGTTAAAGCTTGGTAGGATGGTGTCAACCATTTCGTCAGCGCAAGCCGGGTGGAAGAAACGACGAGTCAACTCGGCAAGTTGTGCCATCTCTGCGTAGCAAAACGTCATAGCCTATAAGATATTTGTTCTGTGATTGAGAGTCACAAAGTCTCTACTGACGGTTAGATGTTTGGCTAAAGGAGGAACGCAGCAGAGCACGCTTGCGTCAGCGGCCGCCTAAACCCTTCTCAACGTCTGAGGATGTAAAGCTCGCCTTATCTCAAACTGACGCCGGCTAAGAAACAGATCTTTCGAAAGAATATGATAGATGGGTTTCCAGGGTAACCTCAAGTCATCGACCGAGAGTTTCTTCTTGCTCCGAAGGAGGAAATTCAAAGTATCGAGGCAAGTATTCACGACGTGAAGCGGCATTCCCGGCGTGACACATAGATCGAAGTACACTTTTGCCAAAGCAATACGTTTCGGCTTAGGGATGGGGTACTTGAGTAGGTCTATGAAACACACATAGTATTTGGGAAAGGTCAGCTTTGAAACTCCAAACAAATGACTCAAAGCAGGTCCATAAACCCTTATTGCTAGCGGCGGTCTCAGCGCTCAGCGGTTCGGACCTCGGTAGGACCTGCCACCCGAGCCATGGGGTGCGAACCTCCAAATGGGGTCTGCGGGCGAACGTCAGGATTGGGAAGAGGTGGTGCACCTTCGGAGGTCGACATAGGGTATGGAACGCCGCCCCAATCCTGCGAGCAAGAGAGGTAACCTCGAAGGAGACTTACGGTAATAATTCAGCATGGAATCCCATTGTAAGAAACCTGTTGACGGTGTAGAGCTAAGTTGTCAACACAGCGGTTCAGAATACGGTTAATCCACGCAGACCTGGATCGTAGTCCTTTGCTTCAATGCACTAGTGAGTATACGATCAGTCCATCAGGTCAGATTTCGACTACAGGAAGCTGCTGCAGGCGCGTAACCAATAAGTACCCTCGCATGGCACGAACCTGAGTAATCCTCGTCAAGTAGAAATCCAAGAGATTCTGCATCTCTGAATTGGGTTCTATCGAGTAAGGCAGATGGGCGGCATATGTCTTTAGCTTGTCCAGCGCCTCTGCGGTGAATTCCATATTTGGTGGGTCGGCCATTGTGCCTGAGGTCGGGAAAGGGGTGTGATGATACTATGACTGGCTATGTAGAAAGCTGATTAAAGGGCAGAGAATAGGCAAGCGCGATGTGATGGTTGCTTGTGGTTGTATCCTTGAATGGTCCTTGGAGTTGGAAATCGTGACAGCTGGAAGTGGCGTTGGATAGTTGAATAAGATCGGTTGCAATCCAGACCGAACTGGGGTGTGACGGGAAGCCAGAGCAAACATTAACGTCACCGGATCCCGCGCCTTCGAGGTTGCGTCAACGAGCTGCCAACTGAACATCATCGCTACATTTGCCCTGTGGCACGGCAGGGTATAACACGATGCGCAAGATATGTTGAAATCGTCGACTGCACCTCAAGGTGTTCGGCCCAATCGAGGGCAACTCGGGCGGAAATTCACTGCAGTGGCAGGTAAACTCGAGATCCGATACCCCTTTCGTGCCCTAGCCGAATGGTGACACCTAGGAGGCTTTCTGAGCTCGTCACGCTGCGTATAGCCAGAGGTTCGAATGATCACCAAAGGAAGGGAAGAAACAGTCTTACATAAGTAGAGCAACAAATAGAGTACAAACACCCCTAGTCTACGTTCGAAGCCAGAATTGAAATCCAACAATACGATACTGATGGTGCGAATGAGGGGGAAAAGGAAACTAGTAGTCACTTTCTTCTTGAGCGTCATCCTTGTCGTTGTCCACAGCCTCCAGCTCATCTAGAGCCTTTTCTTTTATTACTCTCCAAATGTCCTTCCGTACCGCTCCAGCCTTCCCAGTGAGCTCTCGGACCTCTTCAAGTCGGTCCATATACTCACGAGTGTCATCCGTAAGGTCCCGGAGTACATTGATGGCCCACTCAAAGCTTTCAACCTGACTGGCACTGGCCAGGGTAGCGTTAGGGGCACCATCAACCGGGACTGTGACGGGCGTGGTGGATATGAATAGCTGCCTCAGGGGAGAGAGAGAGGCGACCAGCAACTCCTCTTGGGTTCTCGCTGGTTGCTGCTGCCCGGATTCACCGGAGGACATCTGGACATCGGGGTCGTTCATTCGGACGTCCGCCTCGTTTTGTGCCCCGGAGCCGAGTTTCACGGATTCCACCTCCATGGACTGCCGGGGTGAGCCCGAAGAGCCTTCTCCTGCTGTATCATCATCGGATGGTGGTGGGTGTTTATTGTCGATCGCCGTAGCTTGCCAAAGTGCCCCTAGCGCAATTCTCAACGCGCCCTCGCCCTCGATAAACTCCGTGGCTGTCCGTCCGAGTGATGCTACTGTCTTGTTCATGTAAGCATGCTGAACAGAGGGGTCGACAACCATCGAAGTGTACGAGGTATGCGTTTTCGGTGGGATCGCATATGGGGCGACGAGAGGTGGCGTTGGGGCCCGAAGATGGGGGAGTGTTGGCAAAGGTGGTGAAGACGCCCGGGATTGGTCTGGAAGCAAATTCCGCAGACGCTTGCGAGCCCGGTCTTCCAGCTATATGATGACACACAGTTAGCCAGGCCTCTTCATACTAACGATAGATAGAGTTTGTGGAGAGGAAAGAGGAATACACGAAGCCAGAAAGACTCACTTCCCACTCAGCTCTGCCGGGTCCCCAAGGCGTGATCTTGCCTGGACGCACCCAACGTGCTCCTTTGACGTGCTTGTTACCCCAGTTCCCGGTCGGAACACCTGGATCAAGCTCCTGTTCATTGTTCCCTTCGACGAAAGTCGCGGGTCTGGGTGCCGCCGGATAGTACCACGCATTTCTGTCCTCTGCAGGGACAACGCTACCCAAGGGGGGCGCAAAAAACCAGAACCCAGAATTAGTTTAGCCAAGCCAAAAAACGAAGAGAAGAAACCTATGGCAGGTCAGACTGAGGGACCCACCTGGCTTCTTCCATGACGATTCTTGAGCGCTTTCTTTCTGAGCTGCTTGATGACGACCGGCTCATCGTTGGTTCCTCCCGATCTCGCGACTCTGGCTCTCCGGCTTCAGGGACCGTTCCCTTAGACGATGAGCCGGTAGGAGGTTGGGAGTGAGAGTGGACATGGATATGATGGTGGTGGGTCGCAGGGACGGTCGCTGTGGAAGGCTCTGTGGAAGGAGGGGCCGCGGGGGGAGGGGCCGCTTGTGGGCTAGAGGTGGAAGGAGTCGGTAAAACAACCGGCTGCCGCGGATGGGCAACTGGGGGAGGTGGGAGGGTAGGTGGAAGGTGATTTGTGAGTACCGGAGTTAGTTGCCCTTGTGGTAGGTGGGTGTGGGCGGGCTGCGTTGGATGCTGTTGGACGACAGTGGCCATGGTAGCTGGCGACGGTCAAATGTCGATAGGCAAAGTACAGATACGAGTCGATGATGACGTTGGGTGATGACCTAGTGTGGAAGGCGATGGGCTACAGATATCGGTGAAAGAGCTATGCGTGGTTAATGAGCAGTTGAGAATCGCTGAGGGGCAGTCGGACACCCAATCTTCGTCCCTTCAAAATCGAACACTCCTTTGTCATTTGGGTTCTACTTTTGCCCACGTGACGCCCATGCTCAAATCGCACTTGGCATTTGAGGATGACGAAGCTCTAAGAAATCTCGGCCAGAGAGTCAGTAAATATCGTACGGTACCGTCGGCTTAGAAAGTCCGGTCTCACTCTGTATATAAGTGGGAAGGGTTGTGTCTCTGTTGTTCAGGGAGCTGCCATCTCCACTTGACCGATAGCTCATTCTAATCGCGCGATTTTGGGTTTCTACGCCGGCCGCAGCTTTCTGCCCTTTCGAAATCGAACCACCACTTCAAGGAACTCACGCAGATTCAAAAAAGCGCACTTCTCGCTCGCTCTACGTCTAGAATCATCTCCCCCTAGCCTCGACGATCACCCGGGGCACCATGGGGGGCTCATTCTTCTACATCTTTTCCTTTGCTACCAGAACGGAATGGCTATTATACGCATTTGGCACATTTTCAACCGTAATCTCGGGTATGGCTTTCCCCGCGTAAGTTTTGCTGTTTGGTACACACTCCGGTGGAGGTTTGTGTTGACAGAACCCGGCAATAACAGGTTGGACATTGTGTACGGACGTTGGATTGGTGAGTCCTGGTGTTGACCAAGTTGAGAGAATACAATGTGCTAACAAAAGAACGCCTTTACAGAGGCTCAAGCGGTTCCAAACCCGGACTCGTCCCATATCACGCACGTCGCCCGATGGACGGCCCTCGCGTGCCTCGGAATGGGCATTGTTCAAGGGATCGCTGCTGGATCTTTCCTCACATGCTGTACGCCTACGGTTCTCTTAACTCCTTTGGCAAGTGTCACCCCTCTTGACACCTTTGGACAGTCAGCTTGGCCTCGGCAAATCTCGCAGCAAGGTTGCGCTTGGCATACGTCCGCTCTGTTGTTCACCAAGACGCGCAGTTCTTTGAGGATGTCGGTCCGGGAGAGGTTGGTACCCGGATAGTCAAAGACATCGGGACAGTCAAGACTGCCGCCGGCGAGAAGTTAGGCTTCTTGATATGGGGGTGAGTTTATCCGTATCGCTTGACGAATCACGTAACTTACGGCAAGCTTAAAGATTTTCGACCCTTGTGGCCGCTCTTATTACTTCGTTTATCGTGGCTCCACGGCTTGCTGGTGTTCTGTTTGCGATCCTACCCGTCGGTTCAATCCGTAAGCGACGTTGCATTTCGCCCAAGCATGTCGCACTCTGAGCTAACGAAGACCACTAGTCTTTGCTGCTGTGACGGCACCTGGAGAAAAAGTTCAAGGGAGAATCACTGAAGCAGACGGAAAGGCAAATACTTTCCTCGAGCAGATTCTCAGTAGCATTCGAATCGTCCAAGCATTCGCCGCCGAAAATGTTCTCATCGCCAAATACGACGAGCAGCTACATGGGGTATGTAGCCAGGCTTACCATCACCGCCATGGGCTGTTTAGCTTATCCATCAATTCAGTTGGAGAAGGATGGCACGATCCGAGCCGCCGTCAAGGCCCTGGAGGTATCAGTTTCGTATTTCGTGCTGACCTTGGTATATTCGACAGCAAGTAAGTCGAGCGGGAAGATTATCTTGAGCTCTCATGTACTGACGAAAGAACTCGCAGTCTGGTATGGTAGCCAAGAGGTGACAAAGCATGGCCTGGCTGTTTCATCTTTCTTCACTTGTTTCTGGAGTACGTTTTAACCTGTAATCTTCAGTGGATCTGCGCTTTACTGATCAGAAAACGACAGATTTCTTCAATGCCCTCTACGCAATCGCAAACATCATGCCCCACGTCGCCGCCGTTAGTCACCGAATCCTGGAATTGTGCCCCGTTCAGCTGGTTCTAATCGTCATCCTTCCGTAGGTGATTGAATCCGCATCCGCGCAAGAACATCTCAAAAAGGTCATCAACCGGAAGCCTCTACGGGATGTTCGAGACACATCTGGCCTGCGTCCCGAAGCCTCGGACTGGAGCGCCAAGATTGACCTTAATCATGTGACATTCATTTACCCATCTAGGCCAGACGTGAAGTCGCTCGACAATGTTACCGCAACTATCGACGCTGGAAAAGTCACTGCGATCGTGGGCCCATCAGGCTCCGGGAAATCAACCATCGCTGGACTACTCCTTCGGTTATGGGACCTAGCCCCTGTCGATGAAAAACAGAACGCTGAGGAAAAGGGAGATGCAAACCAACTCCTCATCGGCGGCACTGGTGTTAAGGCCTATAACCTGAGTTGGTTGCGCTCCCAGATTTCCGTTGTGCGACAAGACCCAGTGAGTCTCCCCTTGCCCCTACCTGTAGATGGACACTATCATTAAAGGTCGGCCTTTTAGCAACTCTTCACGGCAACAATCTTCGAAAACGTCGCACACGGTCTCACTGGAACACCGTATGAGTATGATCCCGACGCTCCCGAAGCGGATCTCTCGGCCACCCGCGCCTTGGTGCAAGAAGCTCTAGAAAAGGCTCAGGCGTGGTCTTTCGTCTCATCATTGCCCCTCGGAATGGACACTAAGGTTAGCGGTGCCAAGGTTGGAGTGCTCTCTGGAGGACAAAGGCAGCGAATCGCGGTCGCGCGAGCGTTAGTCAGAAAGCCGAAGATCTTAGTCCTGGACGAGGGCACTTCTGCTCTAGATGCAGAAATTGAACGACGCTTGATGGACGAAATCCACGCGGAACAACAGGCTCGAGGAATGACGACCATGTACGCCCCCCTCCACCCGTGCAGCGATCCGACCTAATCTCCCCAATGCCTATAGTCTCATTGCGCATCGTCTCAGGCAAGCTCCTCGTCAGGTGCTGTTACCGTCGCCGAGCAGCTGATGTTTTTTACAGCACTATCCAAGCTGCGCACAATATTATAGTCATGGACCAGGGACGCTTAGTCGAGCAAGGCAGATACGAAGACCTGTTGCAACAAAAAGGGCTTTTTGCATCCATGGTGGCCCATCAATCCACGGGGTCGAATGGTGCGGTAGCCGGGGATAACGACGGTATCTCAGAGACGGAATCATCGGGCAGCATAACACCCAAACGACTCGCACAGCAAAGTTCTGTTAGCTCCGAGCATCCTATCCCCAAAGTTCCGGTAGCCGGGAACAAGCTTCCATTATTAAGTGGTGCATCCGAGAACGAAATGGAGGCTGCAGATTCAAAGAGAGAGTCCGATGTACCGTCCGAAAACCTGCCATTAGTGGGCACCTGGGGACCCCGTTATTGGAGATACATTACAGCCCAATTCCCTTGGTTCGGTGGAGGCTCGCTTGCAGCACTTGGAATGTGAGCTCCCATGGTCGTCTATCCCCTCCGGCTCGCTAACTTTCTCTTCGCTCTCAGAGGAGCTACCTTTCCCTTGGCGGCTTGGCTGGTCGGGTAAAGCTCTATCTATGGGTTCTTTGTTGAAAGGTTATTCACGCCTTACCTGCAGGCTAACTGCTAAGGCCTTCTCCATTCAAGACGATGGTGAGTGCGCTGAACTTGTTGTAGCAGATTTTTCCTAATACTCCTTCGGCACAGATGCCCGGCTACGGAGGGAGGCTTACAAATGGAGCTTAGCCTATCTCTTCATAGCAATTGGAGTTTTTGTGATGTGCTTTGGTCAGTCAACGGATCACCCTCATGACAAGATTTTGAAGTTCTGACACTCATTCTAGCTTCCGCGTTCCTTTTGGAGGGAGGGGTGGAACGAATGAGTCGCCGCCTCCGCACTTCCAGTCTGCGAGCTATTCTCCGACAGGTGGGCATCCTGTTCGCTAGACTCGGGAGCCTGCTCATGCCATCAGCTGCCTGCAGGAAGTGGAATACTTTGATCGCGAGTCTAACTCCTCTGGCGCCCTTACGGCGGTTGTATCAACATATAGTTCCAGCGCATCCAGTGTCCTTGGGATGACATGGTTGGAGGTTTCTGCTAGTTCGTGGAAGTAGGTGATGACGGGGCTGCCAGCTACCGAACGAAAGAGCTGAATACCCTAAACTAGCATGATCGGCGCCGTACTGTTGAGCTTCATTTGTTAGTTCTTGTTCACTCTTTGGATGTGCAGAGCGCCTACTGATATCTTTTACAGTAAGCTGGAAAATTTCAGTAATATCCTTCATCCCCCTTCCCGCTGCGGTGTTGGCAGCATATCTGAACGTCGTCGTCCTCGAGAAATACGAGTCGAAGCAAAAGGATTCCCTGGAAAAGGCAAGTGCTTACGCTGCAGAGCATGTGGAGAACATCCAGGTACGAACCACTGATTCATTTAGAACGAGGCGGGAACTGAACCTTTTTACCTCTGGGGCCAATAGACAGTTGCTGCTTTGGGGAGGGAAGGGGCTGTCCTCCGTCACTTTGAGCTTGAAATGGAAAGACGCGCTCCGCCGAGACGTCAGTTGTACCTGGCCTCTGTCGGTTTCGGCGTTGGCACGGGCTTTGTACTACTTGTTTCAGCCGTCGTCATGGTGCGTAAACGTCTTTGATTCTTGTCTCAAAGCTCTTGCTCATAATTGGGTCTTAGGCTTGGGGGACCTCTGTGTACGCGCGAGGGGAAATTACGCTTCCTGCACTTACAACAGCGCTTGAAGCAATTATTCTGGCGGGATTTTCCGCCACCAGAGTCTTCTCGTAAGGCATATTACAGCTACCAGGGGTTGATTGGCACCTAATCCGCTTGTGCTAGATTCATTCCCGACATTGCTCGTGCGGTCAATGCGTTCCGCAATATCACTGCCTGGGAGTTGCGCCAGCGCCAAATGCAAATCCTCCCTCCCTCGGCCTCACTTCAACGCCCATTCGTTGCCCAGGGAGACATCGAGTTCAAAACTTGTTCACTGCAATACAGGGGCCAGCAGCGAAATGCGCTTTGCGACGTTAGCTTGAAGATCAAAGCCGGGCAAACAGTGGCATTCTGTGGTACGTCTTAGTCCTTTCTCCATTCTTAGAACTCTGCTAAGCTGTGCTTTGCGGACCCCAGGTCCATCTGGCGGAGGGAAGAGCTCAATCCTCGCACTCATCAATCGTTTCTATGACCCCTCGAGTGGCACCCTGGAAGTAGATGGAAATGATGTCCGGACAATTCCGCTTCCAGAGTATCGTTCCAACCTCTCCATCGTCACCCAGGACGCCATTCTCTACGACGGTTCATTCCGCGAAAACATTACTCTCGGAATTGGACGGGAGATCTCCGACGCCGAGCTTGAGGACGTGTGTCGCAAAGCGTACATATACGACTTTATCAGCAGTTTACCAGACAAATTCGACACGAATGTGGGGTTGAAAGGCGCGCAGATGAGTGGTGGGCAGAGACAGGTTTGATCATGTTCCTTACCAATACCGTGCTGCTCGCTAAGACGCTATCGTACATCACTCAGAGGGTCTGTATCGCTCGCGCTTTGCTTCGAGATCCGAAGATTCTCCTAGTAAGTTCGGCCTTTATGTGAGTAGTAGCGATAGCTTAATCGTTGCTTTCAGTTGGACGAAGCGACGTCCGCTCTCGATGTGGAATCCGAGAAGTACATCCAGAAGGCTTTCGACGAAGCCTCTCAAGGTCGGACTACCATATGTGTCGCTCACAGGCTATCCACTATCCGGAATGCCGACGTTATCTACGTGGTCGAGGATGGACAAATAATGGAATTCGGTAACCACGCATCACTTCTCGCTCGTCGTGGCCGATATTTTGATGTACGTGGGTTTCCTATAACTCTTGCAGGCTGATCTGAATTGTTTTCTGCAGTTGGTCAAAATGCAGCTCTAAAGCGATCGGCAGGTGCATCTCGAATCGAGTCTCACAGTGTTTGTTAAACATACCATAGCATAGGAGATAATAGCCTTCGGAATTTAAAGACATCTAGTCATAATGATCGAAAGCATCCAGTAGCAGAATCTTCGAGACGAGTTGCACGACTAAGCGGCCCTCCAGAGCCCGTACGCCTTCCCGGGAGTTGTCTGCCAGAGACGAATCGTTCCTGCAAGCATACGGGTCAGCTTCAAAGACGTTTCGACATGATGGAACAAGGCGCACCGTCTTCGCTTCCGCTGGCGTACATCTCCCCATCAGGCGAATACTCTATGCAGTGCACGGGTCCATGATGTCCCTTATACATCTCCCTCTCTTCACCATGTTGATAACCGTGCACGCGGACCCAAGGATCGTCGGTGCTGCCCGTGACAAATCGATCTCCCCAGATAGGGTGTATAGAGGCCGAAGACACGTTGTAAGGGAGTCTCAGGACGTGTAATGGACCCGGTTCAATGTCAGCCGGTGTTGGTCCAGGGAGAGCGGAAGTCGTGGAAGGCGGAGCCTCGAGGGGGATAAAAGCTACCGTTTTCCCAGCCGTCAAGCACAGCGTTTCCATCGGCACGGAAAGTTCCATGGAAATGATAGAATCCGGAACGCTCATGCTGTGGGTTTCTTTCTGCGAGCGAAGATCCCACCACCTATTTTAGCGCGGTCAGTTGATCGAACCCCTAAAGTGCATTGTGTCGCCTTACCGAACCATCTTGTCGTCGCCGCAGCTAACGGCCATAGCCCTTGCACGATCCCACACCACGCTCTTGATGGTGCCGTCATGCGACACTTTGGCGTCACCCCCGTCCCTCTTATACAGGAAGCTAGGTTCGGCGTCTGGTTTAGCAAGGTCGAAAAGACGGATTTTCTTCTCGTGACCGGCGGTGAGAAGGTGCGAAGCGTTCGGCGAAATCGATACAGTGCGAACGATGTGGTTGTGGGGGAAAGAGTGCAGAACTCCGCCAGTATATGTGTCCCATACTTTGCTGTGAGACGATCAAGGGTCGTCAGATCACCCATATCCGCTCCAAGAAACGAGAAAACACACGCTGTGAAGTCGGCGCTGCCTGTCGCAGCCTTTGACGTATCAGCGGAGAGCTTGGTACTCCAGACAGCACCCTTGTGACCTAAAGAGCGAAAAGGGCTCAGCTGAGCATGGAAAAGACCGGGCGCCGTACAGAAACGCGTACCAATAAACGTCCCAATCCAATCTCCAGTCCAGTCACGAAGCATTGGATTGCCATCCTTACAGCTTGAGACGAGCATGTAGTTTGGTTCCTCGTCATCTTGCATCTGGGAGAAGCTCAATTGGACGACTGGGCGCGTATGGCCAGAGCAAGTCAGAGGGATGAAGCGAGCAGCCATCAGACTTGTAGTTTGTTATGAGTAGTATTCTAATTGTAGCGGATTGCGAAGATTAGAGCGGCGATGAGAGAGGTGAGAGGCGAGCGTCAGTCCAAGTCAAGATCAGAAGAGTTAGGTCGTTAATCGAGATCGTGAATGAGTATTAGGCAGAAGAAAATCTGCGTTGTGAGTTTGCTATGAGGTTCGTGAGCGGTACGTGTATGGAAATGCTTGAGGTTGGACGGGTCCTTTCCGCGTCGGGCAAGGAAGGGTACAGCGAATGAATGCCTGGCCAGTGTGTTGGCGAACGGCTTCCTCTGACATCATCACATGACCGTGCATCCTCGCCGCCGACCTGTTACCTCTCTCACCGTCAGTTTTGCTTTAAACCATTTCCGCGCAATAAAGGCGGCAAGTCGAGTGGACAGGTAGTTCTCTCAAATGCGGTGGACATAGAGTAACGATAGCGCTGTCTTCTCTCAAATGCGATGGACATAAAGTAACGATAGCGCGGTCTTCTCTGTGTCATTGAACGTGATGCGGGAAGTGTCGGATGATCCGGGCAATCGAGGCATCTAGAATATACTCATAAGAATGGGATACATCGTATAGTATAAACGCGGGTCGATCGCGCGTATGTCTGACTAGAACTCAAAATTAGCAAGGGTTTGGAGTTACCGAGAGCGGTACAACCAATATGACCCACACCGCAGGGTGCAGACTAGACGCCCGCACCCCCAAGACCCACTTCGGAAGCGCTTGGAGCCTACGGAACATAATTGCGAAGTAGGGTAAGCATACGTCTTAATCAAATAGGATCACTGCAGGGGATCAGTAGGGACGTGTCCACTTGACAGAGGTTGTTCATTCCTCTTCAGAGAGCTGAGTTTATGAAAACTCATCCGTAGAAGCTAGAATAATAGCATGCAACTTACCCGTTAGATCTCGGATGCCTCCTTGGGGGAAAGGATGGTGGTAATGGGCTCAGCAAATTTCCGTGGCTGTGGAGGCGTGCGAGGAGCTCAGGCACAGCAGCGTTCCCAGGCCTGAAGGGTGTCATCAATATCTAGTCGAAATTGCTAGTCAAGCCCTCGACATCGTCAACGACACCTTCAAGACATGGCCTCTCGCCCAACAGTCTCAGTTCACGCCTTGAGCGGTGGTACGTTTGTACTTGCTTGAAACGAAGAAATGTGCATACTAATCGACATCATGCAGAGAGCTCAAGCTCCGTCCCTCTCCCTGCCGTCCTGACGGCCCCCATTCGACTTGACATCGTCGCCCTGATACACAGTACGTCAAATTCTGTGAAGAAGAGAAACTTTCCTAACACTATCGCTCTTCAGAGTCGCTCAATAAGAACAAGAGGCAGCCGTATGCGGTTGCGAAGGAGGCTGGCCACCAAACCTCCGCTGAGTCCTGGGGTACCGGCCGTGCCGTCGCTCGTATTCCCCGTGTTGCTGGTTCGGGTACCCATCGTGCCGGTCAGGGTGCCTTCGGTAACATGTGCCGTGGCGGTCGAATGTTCGCTCCTACCAAGATCTGGCGCAAGTGGCACATCAAGACCAGCGTCAACCAGCGCCGGTACGCTGTTGCCTCCGCTCTCGCTGCTTCCGCCCTCCCCTCCCTCCTCCTTGCCCGTGGCCACCGCATCGAGCAAATCAACGAAGTCCCGTTCGTTATCGGAAACGAAGCAGAGTCCATCCAGAAGACCAAGGAGGCCGTCACGTTCCTTAAAGGGCACAATGCCTACCGGGACGTCCAGAAGGCTTGGTCTTCCCGCTCTGTCCGACCTGGTAAGGGCAAGTGGAGGAACCGCAGATGGAGGTCGCGTCGTGGCCCTCTCATTGTCTACAACGAGGACAAGGGCATTGTCAAGGCTTTCAGGAATTTGCCTGGTGTTGAGCTCTGCAGCGTGACGAAGCTCAACCTTCTCACCCTCGCACCCGGCGGACATCTTGGACGCTTCATCATCTGGACTGAGGCCGCTTTCTCAAGACTGGATGAGATCTTCGGCACTCAGGAAGTCGCTTCTCAGCAGAAGAACAACTATGTGTATGTCTATGATGACAAGGTAGCCCCGAACATTGCTGACCGCTTCAACGCATAGCCTACCGCACGCCAAGGTCACCAACCCCGATATCAGCCGTATCATCAACTCAGACGAAGTCCAAGCGGTTCTCAGACCTGAGCGGGAGTTCGTCCACAGGTCCGTCAAGGTCAAGACCAATCCTCTCAAGAACAGGAAGGCCTTGTTCCACCTCAACCCCTACGCAAAAGTGCAGCGTAAGTCGAGACAACCTCGCGTTCCTCTTATTTCCATTCGATTGAGGCATAATTTGGCTTTTGACAGTCGAGCAGGCTCAAGCCGTTCAAGCTGCCGAGAAGAAGAAGAGGGTCAAGAAACCAAGGGCTGCTGGCGAGAAGTTCTTGTCCACCCTCTTTGCACCATGATCACGCTCTTAGCCATTCTGTACTCGTATATCTCTTCGTGTCATCCTATCTGTCATATGTTGCCGTATCCCATGCATCATGGTTGGAAACAATTGCGAGGCAGCAGCTAGCTTTGCAGAAACGCGCAACAACACGGAATGCATAAATGCTGCAAAGGAAGACCTACTGATACACACAAGAAGCGGAAGACAAGAGAGTGGAGTTTGCCAAAGCCCTATTGCAAGCCCAAGGAAATGAGCTGTTTTGGGGCTCATGTCCTATGATGATGCAGCATAGACTGAACCAGCTTGCAGTTCTTCGAACTTTTCTCGAGCCAAACGTATATTCATCCTAAGCGCCGCGCTCTCTGCAACGGGATATGCCTCGCTTTAGCGAAGGTCTCGGATACGAAGTTGCAAAAGGTGATCACTTACGGACGTCGGGGTCAGCAACGATGATCATGACATATGTGTTGCTGGTAAGGATCTCGAGGACGGCAGTATAGTGAGGGAATCTGATCTCTAATGAGTTGAATTGTTCTTGTAATTTGCTGGGGGAGAGGTATCGTCAGTCACAGTCGTAATGGTGAGCCGTCTCGCCCTCTCTCTCACCTGCAAGAAATTTTGAATGCCTTGATAAGCTCGCTTATCTTCTCAAACCTTTTCGGATTTAACGCAACGTCCGATTCCCCATCGGTATTCCTGGACCCGTCCAAGCTGTCATCGCTGTCGGAGTCAAATTCGGCCATGGATTGGTCGCCACTCCGTGCAATGATAAGGAAGGTGGTTCGTTCGAACAAGACGACTTCCGAGGCTGAACAAATGCGAGCGAAAGTTGTGAGATGCTTGGACAATAAGGGTGCATTCGGAATGAGAGTATGAACGATGCGTGACCAAGCCTAGAAGGTGGGTCAGGTACATGATATCTCTGTTAGAAGTGGATTGGTCATTTTGTGATGGGTCATACCTTGTATAAGCTTTCGTCCCAAATTGTCGTTCCAAATATCTTGACCTTAGTCGTCCCACTATTTGCCAGCAGCTCCTTTTTCTTCCTTGCGAACACTTCAGCCTTCTCCTTCTTGCCACCAACCAGATCCATTTTGTGGACGAGGAGGAAAACAGCCGCCTCTGGACTGAACTTGCCACATGCTTCGAGGCAATCTCGGTAATATACAAGATCCTTCTCCGTATCCCTGGACTCCACGTCAAATACGTAGATAAGAACGCCGACGTGTTGAAAAATCGTCGACTTTTGCGTTGTCAGATACGAGTCTAAGAACGACTCTTGACCACCGCAGTCCCATAGGTTGAGGACGAGGGAGCCAAGAAACCGAACGGTGTTTTGCTCGACGTCGATGGTGGCCCCGAATCGAGCTGTTCCGGAGGCCGTCACATTGTTCGAGCTACATAGTGCATGAGTTTGAGGCCAGACTCCTCAGTCTTGATTCGCGAGAGAGGACAACAAAGACACCGACAAAATAATGGACCGCATCGACGTTTTTCCGCTGCCGGAGCGGCCCATAAGGAGGACCTGAAAATACGAAACTTGTGTTAATGATAGAGTCCTCTCGAGACGGGGCTGCACCTTCCTTCTTCTTCATGGTTAGGTGGTAGTGGGTGGTGCGAGTGCAAAGGAAACGTTGAGTAGAAGATAAACCTGCTGATGTAATGACGCTGTTCACGTGATCATGAGCGGCGTTTGCTTCTCTCTCGGTATGCCTCCGACTGATGGTCACCCTCACCTATGACTTGCATAGCGCACTCCGTTCGCTGTCTTTAACTATCTTAGAAATTTCTATCAAGATTCTAAATTCTATTATTCATGGTCTGTCTGAGCTTTACATTCGACTTTGGATTCGATCTGCCTTCTTGTCAACATCATCCACATTTACTTTTACTACATCCTCCTTCATTCCATCGAGATGTCTGATGTCCAAATATTGCACCATTTTACCCCATAAAGCATGCCGGTCGTTGACTTCCATTACGGTGATTCCCGCATTGTACGCCTTCGCTTTCCCTGCAAGTCCCACATCATAGCCCTTTTGTGAACCCAATGCTTTCACTAGATTTGAGAGGTAAGACCCATGTCCTATAACTAGGATATTTCTGATTTCATCCCGGTCGCATTCGAATTGTTGCTGCACGATCTCGCAGCCGAATAAATCTCGGTCCCACCACTGTAGGATGCGTTGGACGTATTGCTCGAGGGGTTCTACTGAGGGTGGGTTTTCGGCACTAGTTCGCTTCTTTCCTTGCAGCTCGCCGAGGTACTACAGGATCATACAGTACCAATCAGATATCATCGCTAGCCGCGAGTTCCGGGCAAGATACATACCCGCTCTCGGAGCCCTGGGTGAACCGTCCATTGCAATGTAGGATGGACCTTCATAACCGCTGCTGCACTCTGTTTTGCCCGCCAAAGTTCATCAGCTTGGTATCATCGTCGTTAGTGATTGGTTTGATCTTACCTCCACTGCCCTACCCAAATTGCTCACGAAGGCGTGGACGAACTGGACAACCTTCAAAGTCTGCGCCATACGCCGTGATTGCTCTCGGCCCGTTGCATTGAGGTTCGACTCTAGCTGGCCTTGGACGATTCCTTGACGGTTTTCGTCTGTCTCTCCGTGTCGCACCAAATAGATATGCAAGACGACCATGGTTAGCTGATGGAGGTAGAAGCGATGGAATTAAAGGTGAGTCGAACAGATCTGAGCCCGCCTTAAGAGGGGCGATCTATCGGCAGGGCATGCGTAATCAGGCACGCTAACACACCTTCAGGGTCCATGTGTTGAGCATCAAGTACCTGAAAGATCTTCAAGGTGGCGAACTAAAGCCATCACGGCTTGATGCGTCCCACGTTGATCGTAGACAAGAGTTGATTGATTTTTCAGGCCAGCTGTGCACTGCATCCATCATAAACGCTCGCAAGCCCCTATTAGAACTTGAAATATAAGCATCCCTGTAAGCGAAATCTGGCGCCGGGCAAGCGACGTGATGAAAGAAACCAATGGCATTTTGCTCGCCATTGGTGGTGCCTCTGGACCAAGCCTCTTCTAAGGCTGACGCGTAGTTCAAGTATTATGGTTTATGACTAAAAGTGCGGACCCCTCGTTTGTGATCTGTGAACGGAGGACAACAGAGTCATTGGCAGGAAGGATGGGTGGTCTTTCTGGTGACGGAGCAGCCTGTAGGAAAGACCTATGGATAGGGTGCTAGTGCCAGCAAAGGAGATCTGTCTAAGACCTTGTTGCATTTTCTTCTCCTCCATCGCAGGTTGTTGTTGCTCGACGGGCGCAAACCAGCTTATAGGAAACGAAACGAAACGTGCCGTCAGTGACGCAATGTGTCTCTCCGTGTGAGTGATATTCACGCGGCCACTAATCATCAACTGCCGCAAAATCACCCAGTTTCTTTCCTTGCTTAAAAAATGGCAGTTTTTATTTAACAATCTTTATAATATCTGAAAAATCACTCACATCCCACTTCCTAGCTTCAGTATTTAACCTTGCGTTCGACCTGCTTTCTTATCTATATCATCTACATTGACCATCACTACCGCCTCCAATTCATCTAGGTGCTTGATATCCGAATATTGCAGAAGTTCCCCTCTTGAAGCATGACGGTCATCGACTTCTATGATGGTGATGCCCGTGTTGTAAGGCGTTCCCTCCCCTGCCGTACCGACGTCATAACCTCTTTGCGAGCCCAAAGCCTTTATTAGATTTTGCGAGGTAAGCTCCGTGTCCGATAACAAGGACATTCTTGATTTCATCTCGATCGTTTTCGAACAGCTGTTGCACGATGTCGCTGCTGAACAGATCCCGGTCCCACCACTGCAGTATACGTTCAACAAATATCTCGATTGGCTCAGCTGAAGGTGCATTTTCTGGGCTAGTTATCTTCTTT
This sequence comes from Tulasnella sp. UAMH 9824, assembly GCA_019633595.1. Classification (NCBI taxonomy): domain Eukaryota; kingdom Fungi; phylum Basidiomycota; class Agaricomycetes; order Cantharellales; family Tulasnellaceae; genus Tulasnella; species Tulasnella sp. UAMH 9824. The sequence goes on along the minus strand of WSUI01000002.1, from coordinate 162,350 downwards.
CCTTGTAACTCCCCAAAGTACTGCGTGTTTCAGGTAAGCAGTTTCACTCCTGTTGCAGAATCAAGTGGACGGCATACACGTTGTCGGAGTCCTGGGTGAACTGTCCACTTCAACGTGGGATGGACCTTCATAACAGCAGTTGCGGTCTGTTACCCTCGTCCGAGGTCGGTCAGACACGGATATCCGGATTACGGTTCTTCAGGGATTGACTTCGCCTCACCTCCACAGCTCTGCCGATATTGCTCACAAAGCCGTGAACGAACTTGACACCCTTCAAAGCCAGTGCTAAACGCCGTGACTGCTCTTCGCCTGTTTCGTTGAGTTCCTTCTCTAACTGGCCTTGGATAATTCCTTGACGGTCTGCGTCGGTCTCTCCATGCCGTAATAGGTAGATACGCAAGACGACCATGGTTTGCTGAAGGAGAGAGTGTGGTGTAGTTAAGATAGAACTCTGATATATTTATACTAGCTCCGGAGGCAAGTCAGGTGATACTTACACCTTATCCTAATCGGTTCTCTTCCGGCCTTGGAAGTCGTCGGAGAGCTATAAGGAGCTCTTCTTAGCGTCTAATACGCCCTATTGCTGAGCGCGGTATAAGGAACGTGCCTTTTCTCGCGCCCGGGATGAACCGTTCCCTCCGACGAGGTCGGAAGCACACTCATCACAGCTGCTGCAGTCTGTGGTAAAAGGGAACTTATTCAGCCTTGTGGTAGGGTATATCTTTTGTAGGCCGGCGTCACTTTACCTCGATGGCTCTCGTATGATCGCTCACGAATGCACGTGCAAAATTGATATCCTTCAATGCCGGCGCCAAGCGCTGGGCTTGCTCCCCGTCTTGTAGCATCGAGTGCCGTTAACGTTTCTAACCGGCCCCGGATGGTATCCTAGCAATTAGCGTCCACCTCACTGTGTCATGGCCGGTAGACATGTAGGACAGCCATGGAGCGTCATATATGGTTGGATAGCGAGTAGGAGGAGGGTGGATGCTCATCGCTCGGTAGCACTCGATGTCGGTCCAATATACCGGAAATGTTTCGACGAAAGGAGGGCCCCAGGTCCTCGTAAATTAACCGATGAAATCTATCTCGACGTTCTATACAAAAAATTTCAATCTCCTGTAACTACTCGTCGCTCGTCGTCATCTTCATTTGAGAGGACATCCGCGTTATTCGCGTCGGGCTTCCTCCACTTCCCGTCCTTCTTTGCTAGAAGCAGGTGCGATATATCGCCATATTTAACAACTTCTCCACTTTTGCCCCCTTCGTCGACTCTGACAATGGTAACACTGCAGTTGAAAAGTGGCATTCCAAACTTGTCTCGACCGCGGTAATTCCTACTGGCAAGTCCCGACCGGACCATCGTGCCAATCCAAGCACCGTGACTCACTGCTAGAACGTTGACAGGAGACGTAATATCTTTGCTCCGAGTCAATGGGGCAATAGTACTATCCCACCAGGCTAGGCAGCGGGCTACCAACGCCGCTCCACTTTCCGCGTTAGCGGGTACACCAACCCCCCGCATGGATGATCCATGCTTGCCCTGCATATCGCCCAAGTACTTCCAAAAAATTGAAACGTGAGTCCTAACCTCCAATACGAGTGTTACCGGCTGTATTCGCAAACTTACCCTTTCGCGCAGGCCAGAATCAGGGACCAACTCAAGACTCCCGCCAGGTTGCCTGTCCACGATCGCCTGGGCCGTCTATATCAGTTCGTTTGGTCAATTCGATAGCATAAAATTTACAGCCATAGGTATATGTGATGCTAACCACCTACGTCTCGTGCCCTGGATAAGTCGCTAGTGAAGGCGTAATCGAACCGTACTCCTGAGAGAACTTCGCCCAGCCGTTCCGCCTGCGTGCGGCCGAGCTCATTCAGCTGGGTGTCTAATTGACCTTGAATAATTCCCTTGGCGTTTTCGACGGTTTCGCCATGCCGAACAATGTACACGTTGACTATCGGCATGTGTGAGCGGTGAGGGACAAGTGAGCGGCACCACGACGCGGCCTGCACAGGCCATTATCGGAGTCTCACGGGTAAAGACTCAAACGGTGGTCAGCCCTTCATTAGAACACAAATACTTCATTTTAAGTTTGTGAGGGGTAGATTGTTACCCCAAGAGAAATTTCTCACTACTAAATGAGTCTAGCTGAAATTGCCAGTGCTCCATTCTCTCGCCTTCGAAGCCATTTCCACAGCAGCATGTCCCCAGTCTACTCCGTGGTTGTGTCCCTTGTTCTCCTTGCGACCAATGCCGGCCCTCTCGAGTGCTTGGTCCTCCGTAAGGGCGGTAAGGACACCGAAGATCACAGGTGTACCCGTTTCGAGTTGTATTCGCATTAGGCCGTGTGAGACTGCATCGCAGATGTATTCAAAGTGCATCGTTGAGCCTTTGATGAGAACACCAATTGCTATGACTGCGTCGAAAGGGCCATTGGAGGTGGTTGCTGGGTCCTCCACGCTGGACTCCAGAAGTGCTGTAGCCCCAAGGAGGTCGGCCGCCGTGGACGACGCCCTGGACTTGGAGCCTTGGATAACCCTTGGACGGTCCCAGAAGCAATTAAGTCGACCATAAAAAGTGTCTCCAGCAGCGTGCACTTACGTCTTGACAGCGAATGGTAACTCGAAGCTGCCTGGGACCTCGACCACAGTAATGCTTTGGTCCTGGACGCCACGTTCCTTCAGAGTATCGATAGCGCCCTTGACAAGAGCGTCTATAATGAGCCTATTCCACCTAGCATGGACTATGGCGACGCGAAGCTTCGATCCGTCGAAGTTCTCGGTAGACGGCTGAATTCCTTTGACAGTTGCGTCCTCGGCCATTTTAGGGTTGGGCAATAGGTGGGAATGAACGATGAGATCGTGGTTGAGTGGTTGAGGAGCAGTGGAAGCGGGAAATCCGTCTACGACCTTTCCAGGACCCGGGGAATGAGACCGTCACCGAAGCGGCGAAGCCAGTCATGATTAACTGTGGCGCGGCGCTTGGGAAGTAGTTACGTCAGCAACGCACGTGATCGTCAGATTTTCCTGTCCTTGTTCTTTGCCCCTTGACCGCTACCGACCACGAGCTCATGGCTACTCAAGGAAATACCGACCATGGTGAGTACATGGAAAGTTACAAGAATCGCACTTGGGGCTCACACGTTGCATTGCAGATACCTACAGAGCGGTGCATGCCTTCCTTCTTGCCAAAGGTCATACCAAGCTCGCACAGAACCTGACGAAGGACGTGAAAGGGTTCGACGCGAAGCCCAAAGGAGTTGAGGTACCTCCTCTAGAGGAACTAGTCGCAAAGTGGCAGGCAGAACGTAAAAGGTGCGCCTTTGAGGAACCTCAAAAAGCAAGATCTTGATCCTTATTTGAATCGACAGCCCCCGAGACACCACGACCAAGGCCAAGGGTACGGCCAACCTGAGTATAAGGCTTCCTTCCGTGTTGAAAAAATCTTATTTGTAGAGTCTACCAAAGAGAAGCCCTCTGGTGGTTCGTCTTCGTCGGATTCAGATTCAGATTCAGAGTCTAGTTCAACCTCAAGCTCCTCGTCAGACTCTGATGAAGCTGCCAAGTCGAGCCATACTTTAACTTCCTCTCCTGAGATTAACACAAATGTAAGTATAAGAGAGGAATACGTCAGCTGAGACTGAACCGGATCGTCGTCGTGCATAGGAATTGAAGCAAGGCTCCCCACCAAAGGAGACCAAGAAGCCAGCTGCAAAAAAGAAAGGATCTCCTTCCAGCTCCTCGTCATCTGATTTCGATTCCGATGCAGACTCCGAATCTTCATCTTCGGATGAAACCGCTAAAGCGCCAGCAAAATCGGGCAAGGCGAAAGCCAAAGTTAAATCGAAAACCCCAGTCTCTTCCTCTTCCTCTTCATCGTCTTCCAGCGAATCCGAATCCTCGGAAGACGAAAAGAAGAAGGCCGGGGCCAAAGGAGGCAAAGCAACGACATCCTCAGCCTCGACGTCGTCGAGTTCCTCTGAATCAAGCGAAAGCGATAGCGACAAAAAGAAGGCACCAGTTGCACCTGCCAAGAAGCCTACCCCGGAATCTTCAAGCTCCTCCGACTCTAGCTCTGAGGATAGCAGCGACGAAGACAAGGCATCCAAGCCAGCGAAGACTCTGAAGAAGAAATCCCATACACCTTCGTCGTCGTCTTCGTCTTCGTCGTCATCATCGTCTTCTTCGTCTTCATCTTCATCTTCATCGTCTTCATCGTCTTCATCGTCGTCGTCTTCATCATCCTCTTCCGAAAGTGAAGACCAGAAGGAAGCTACCAAGAAAGCGACTGACAAGAAGAAGCCAATTTCTCAGCCTAAGACCGGGGTAGAGTCGGTAGAGTCAGCTAAGCAGAAAAAGGTCGATACCGCCCCCACGAAGAAGAAAGCGGACACATCTTCGTCTGACTCCTCAAGCTCGGACTCGTCCTCTTCTGAAGAGGAAGAGGAGAAACTCGCTGGCACAAAGCGCAAGACCCCTCCGTCTAGCTCTTCGTCGTCGTCGTCGTCGTCTTCATCTTCATCGAGCGAGAGCGATGCGGATCCGGCGAAACCTAAACCAATAAAAGCATCTGATGTCAAGATGAAAAGTGCATCATCTTCATCAGAATCTGAATCGGATTCTGACTCGAGCAGCAGCAGCAGCAGTGATAATGACGTGAAGAAACCAACGATACCCAAGCGAAAGAAGGTTGGGTCGTCATCGTCTACCGATTCGGACGCCTCATCAAGCAGCAGCTTGTCCTCAGAATCTGGTGCTGCTCCGGTAAAGAAGAAGGACGCAGACGCTCATTCCGCAAAGAAGAGGAAGGTCGGGGAGGCCGGAACCTCTGTACCCATCAACACTCAGTCATCCACCCCTGCGTCCGCCTCCACTACTCCGCAGCCCGCAGGAACCCCGAATAAAAACGGCAAGGCCAAGGGTACGGGCAATGCGCCTTTCCGACGAGTAAGAGCCGAGGATGTAGAGTTCAAACATGAAGGACTGAAGGACAATCGATTTGTCTCCAAGGTCTGTTCGCTGCCTGACTTACTTGCCCGCGTCGACTAATTTGGAAAGCTCGGACTTCATTTAGGGTGGAACGAGCGGTGACTACGGTGAAAGGGCGCACCAGGACCTCATTGTCACTAAGGGTGCAGGTTTCCGAAAGGAGAAGAACAAAAAGAAGAGAGGAAGTTATCGTGGTGGTGAAATCACAGTGGGTCCAACTCGAAACTGCCGCTCTGAGAGTTTTTAGTAACATTATTCCATCATAGCTCCAAAGCCACAGCATCAAATTCACTTGACGGAATCCATGCATAGCATTGACGGGGCACTCGGATAAACCATAACTCCCTTTTTTATATGTGGACCTCTTGTATGAAATAGATCTCGTACAGTTTTCGTGTGTATTTCGGCATGCACTTAGCTTGTTCGAGCAGATATTCCGATGAACAGGGGTATATTGAGTCCAGATACATGCAAAACACCAGAGGCCAAATTCCAGTCGGTACAATTATGTCCATTATATCTGGCAATTGGGTTCTTCGTTAGCCATGCTGGGTTGATCCATAACCTTTCCCAGAAACTCACTCTAATCTGATATGTGCCGGAAGCTTTGGTGAGGTATCGAACCCACTTGACGCTGTGGTAATTAGATTTCTCAAACACCTTGAGGTAGCGAACGCTCAAACCGGACGCAGTGAGCATGAGGACTTGGAAGTCAACGTCGATAGGTGGTCGTGCCCATGGTTTCTGGTTTGTCGTCGATGTCAAGTCCGCAATAGCAGTAAGCGTGGCTTCAGTTCCTCCCTGCATCCTTGGAATCCTGCAAGGGAAAATGGGGTAACGTTAGCCAAACGCCGAAACGCCGCGGAGTGGCAGGCAGTACATACTTCCATAAAAGGACGTTCTCCGAAGGTGTATACTTCGCCTTCCCGTGTTGGTATTTAGGGTCAACTTTCGTTGCGTTGAGAGGGGTCGGTATCCGGAGCGCGATTTCGGTCGCATACAACTTGGAACTGAAATTCGTTCGGACTGTGACGTTATATTCGACCTTTGTCCTTCCATGTTCCACCACTGTAGGTATAACCTTCAAAGGCAGGTTGACGTCTCGAGTGCATCGGTATCTAACGAGCGATACGCGCCAGACTTCAGCTTAATATGTTCATTAAGCATACCTGAAGCACGTACTTCATGAGTTCGAATTCGCCGTCCGGTGGGATGAACGTGATGCTTCGGTCCGCATCGAATTTTCCCAATCTGACGCATTGATGGAATTGGCAGTCGTCCAGTTCGACGGCGTCATCGTCTCCAGTGGGTTCCCGGTCTGATTTATTGAGAAGCAGTTTGTCGTTCAGACCGAACTTGCATTCCGGTGTTCCCGATAGGTACGCCCGCATCATGATATGACCGTCTACATCAGCTCGCAACACGCTGCCTTAATACGATTGGGGCGTCAGTGAACGCCGTGCCCCCGGCTGGCTTCGATCATACCTTTTGCGCTCATCAGCAGATTCACGCTCTCAACGACGTCAACGAAGGCTTCGTTTTTCTTGTATCGAATGTCGTTCCTTCTCCAAGACGTGGAGCCGGTGGCTTGAGAAGTAATCTTCGTCGATTCTTCTCTCTGCGGCAAGGAGCAATGAGTCGTCTGAAACCCTCAGACACCATGTAACGTCGAACCCACTACTGCGGCCTCAGATTTCACGCTCTCCGTCGTGATGTACATCTTTAACGTGTCGATCTCGCTGTTTTGGGGGAAGCCGAAGTCGAGGATTTCTAGAATAGTCGATCCTTGTGAACGACCGCAGACCATTTCCATCGTCAAGTATGTCAGGCGCACCGTCTATAAGCTCGTAGATTAGGACAAAGTTATTCTTCACGGATTCTTCGTCCACTTTGCTGAAGTACGATCTTGCTATGGAGATGAACTTGTAAAGGAATTCGAATACGAGGGCGGCGTTGGCGTTGTTTCTGGTTAAGAAAGACCGTTAAACAGGACTGGAGGGGTAGTTGAGGATATTCTGCACTGCTCACTTGGTAACTGCCATAACGTAGACATTGTTGACCCGGACGTGGAAGAAACTCGTCGAACCTAGGGTAATAATGGGTGACCGGACATCGCTGTTCGAGACGACCTGGATTCGGAATACATCCGCTATTGACCGTCTGTTACGGGAAATACGTGAGCTCTCAGAGGCCTTTGAAGGAGATAAGATATGCATACTTGAGGTCTGGTCGGAATAACCGAGAAATGAGGACCTAGGGGCTCCCGTCAGTGCGTCGATTCCTCCGTACACCGAGTTTTCCGCACCTCTCCCTTTTGGTTGAAGATGAAGAACGCCTGGAGATAGGAACGAGAGTCTCTCCGTCAGTGGCAGCTGTGACTCCCTAGCGAGAAGGCCTTACAGAGATCATTGCCGGTCGTCGAACGAACGCAGCCCAGGCGTCTTTGAAATGCTAACGTAAGCAAGCACGAGAAGCCCTTTCTTCCGTGCAGGGTTTTGTTTATCACTCTTCCTGCGTGCAGATCATTCAAGTGCTCAACGTCTACCGATGCTCTAAAGACGGAGCGAGGCATGGCATAGGCGAAACGGTTTATTATATCGCATTAACCACAGAAGCGGGGCACCAGTGCATCCTCCGCAAAAACTCCCCAGCTACAGTCAAGGGCTTCGGCCGCTACTCGCTGCGACGGAAACGCAGAACGTGCAGGAATTCTCCGCCTGCGCGCCGCTTCAAGATTACCTATTTCCAAGCATCAACAATAAGGGACCGGAAGATGTTAGGATGATTTTCTGACCTCGCCTTCAAGGCCCTGGTTGTGTCTCATCCGTGCACAGATGCCCTCCGGGTCGTTCTGTTTGACGGCGACCAGATAGAAAACCCCATTGGGGGAGAGCATTCCCTATAAAATTGTTAATTGGTACTGTTGAGGGATGCAAATGGGTACGCGCTCACTCCGACCGTCTTCAACAGCTGGTCAGTGATGGCCATACCATCCATGCCTCCCGCCCATGCACCGGCAATGTCTCTGCCGTCTTGTGCTACGGATGCTTCTTCTTCGAGAGTCGGAACATATGGCGGATTGAAAACCAATACGTCTACCTGACCCTTGGTCCTTCGTTCGAGACCTTCATCGAGTGAAGTCACTATTGCCGACGTTGAAACCTTCGGGTCATTGAGCTGCGCATTACGTTGCAAGATAGCCGACCAACCTTATTCTGTAGACCAGTTCGCGCCGTTGCTTGGGCTGCTCGAATATTTATGTCTGTCCCGAGATACACTGACCAAAGTTTCAATATGAATGCTTTGGGGTGCGGCAGCGCTATTTACCCACAAGCGCTAGTGCTTCCTAGAACAGCTCCCAGAAAAGCCAAAACACACCCAGACCCAGATCTATGAGTCAAAAGCCCGAGTCAGTCAAATCTACGAGTAAGTCACGGTCGGAACGCACCCGATCTCAAGACAGAGTCGCGGACTCAGCGACTTGAGATAGTCCGCATCCTGCTCGAGTGCATCGAGCAAAATAAATGTGTCCTCTGCGATCGCCGGCTCACAGTAAGCTATACCGTCGTGGGTGACTCCCCTCTTCGGCTTTCAGCTAACCTGCTGGTTCGTAAACATGTTTGTAATCCTCTTTGGTGAGGTGGGAGAGGTCGGGGGTCGGGATCATGGTAGTAGATCTGAGGGGAGGGGAGCAAACATGACCCTGGCCAGTCAAGAGTGGAAAGCTCACACCCACCCTCGACTTGGTTCTCTCCTCGCACCAACTCACCTACCACCAAGCGCTGCGCAATCGCGGTGACGGCTTGGACCCAGTTCACGCGCTACACGTCCTTGTAATACTACTATCCTGGTTCGACTGTCCTGGCTGTCGTTGTGTTCGCGTTTTCTTCGGGTCCAAGGGCAAGGCTCACCTGTCACATAATTCGATCGGCACTCGTCTCAGTCTGAGGAAGATACTGAGGCCCTGATACACGCACCAGCATAATATTTCTTATTTCGAAACACCACTCAGATTCATGTTTTGGAAGTGAGCCGCTCGTGTGGTCGTGTGGGACTGTGGGGAGCGTTTCATGGCTGACACACTGTGCCCGATTCCAGATTCGGCTTCCAGCAGGCCTCAGCCATTGACACCCTTCTCGACAGAGATGATGTCTCCCTCGAGGCCGTACTTGATGAAGATGATCTTCTTCAAGAATGCAAAGCCCAGAACACAAAGCTGATCCAGTTCCTGCAACGGGTTGACGTCTTGAAGCGTCTTCTGGGCTATGTTTCTGGCCAGATCGAAGGTGAAGAGCGCGGCCGCTTCAAGTGAGTTTTTTTTACAACTCAGTACATTCTAGTGTATCTGAACGGTGCTCAGGTACCCCTACATCGCTACGGAAGTGTTGTGCAGCGAAATATGGTCGATAGTGGAGACCTGTACCTCCAGATCGTCGGAACTTCTTCTCCCATTCTGGGACTCCATTCTGGACACGCCTCCTGGGGATATGATGGGCAAAATCAACGTCGCGACCCATTTCGTCAAGATTAATGCTATTTTCTTATCAAAGAAACCCGACGAGGTTAGTGCCGCTTTCTTCCGGGGAACGTCATAATCTCACCACCCCCGCTTTCCAGATGTTAGAATTTATTCAATCTGTGCCCAATGTTATCGACAGACTTCTAAGCCATATCCAATCACCGCCATTTGTCGAGTTAATATTCCGGATAGTACAACTGGACGAGCAACCCGGCAATCTGGGTGTGATTCCTGTCGGTTCCCCTATTTTGGTCTGTCATCACCCTATGCTGACGCATTCAGTTCACAGTGGCTGTCGTCCCAAGGATTAATTCCAAAGCTAATAGATCTCATGTCGCCAACACAGAAACCGGATGTCCACTTGGTTGCTGCCGATTTCCTCAAAGGGATCATCGCTCTTTCGTCGCCATCTCCAAGTAGCTTCCCGGTCAACCCAACGACTATGAGCATAAGCGGCGAGCCTGCCTCCGTGTTGCCTATATCAAACAAGCTCGCTCGAGAACTGGCTCGGAGAGACGCTATCATCAAGTTGGTAGATTACGCATTGACACCTTTGGAGAAAGTCCCTACCAGTACAGGTCCAACCGAAGAAGCCAAGGAACCTGACGTCTCGGCTACCGAGAGCGCCGTATCGTCGCTCACATGCATCATTCCAATATTCATCGAACTCATACGCAAGAACAACTCCGATTTCTTTGAGCCCTACCTCTTCCACACCCTTCGAAACCGGCTCATTCAGATACGGCAGCAGCAGCAATACTCTCGCGAGGATATCACAGAAGATCAGGGTAGAGAAGAGCTGGAAAATGCTATGAAGGAGATCGCGGAGCATATGGGTTTGGTACATTTGGGCGAGCTTATAACCATTATCGGAAGTCGGTTGGAAGACTTCCAAAAGCTACTCAAAGCTCCTAGAACTTCTGTAAGCACTTACTACATTCATCAAGTAACGAAACAGGACTAAAGTTTGTCAGTAGATTGAGCCCATGCCAACGTCCAGCGGTCAAGTCGTTCCTCTCACATTTGAGCGGTTCCGGATCTGCGAGCTATATGCTGAAGTCCTGCATTGCTCGAATATGGCGTTGCTTAACCGCCAACCAGGATCTGGACCCAAGTACGACGATGAGGGCCGTCTTGTTGGCGGACTAAATGCCTTGGAGGAGCTGGCCAAAGTCGCAACAGGGGCGCAAGACAGTCCTTTGCAGCCCGACGATGAGGAAGATCCCGCTTTTACCATCAGTGAACGAACCGAGCTCCCAGCGTCTTCGAGACGCTCAATCTCTTCTGATGGAAGCTCAACCGACGGAATCAGCAGCGAAGTCATGGAAGATGTTCTGGAAGAAGTTCACTTCGATGACGACGACTTAGCGAGTGACTCGTCGAAAAAGGCGACGCCATCCACCTCTCCACCGTCCGCTTCGAACATCAACGACCATAGCTCGACATCTACTGCAATTGATGCACCACTGTCAGAGCTTTCCTTGCAGGATGGTACCCCACGTTCTTCGCAAACGAAGCAAATACCGTCGCCTGCATCAGGAAAGACCGTCAGTAAGCCCGAAAAGGAGAAGAGGAGGGAATCTTTGGCACCAGAAGGTCCTCTCCGATGTGGAGACGCTCTGAAACAGCGTTTCCTTGATTTGGGCATCGTGTCTACGCTTCTGGTAAGTAGTCAACAGTTCGATGGTAAACCTTGAACTAAGCATTTGCTCTAGGATCTCTTCTTTGACTTCCCGTTGAATAATTTCCTTCATAACGTCGTCTACGACTTGCTTCATCAAGTACTGACGGGGAGGGTGGAGAAGGGACTCAATCGAGAACTCGTCGTTTCCTTGTTCCGCGACTCGCGAATATTACAGCGCATCATCGAGGGGCAAAAGAAAAACGACGAAGCATGCTCCAAGCCGAAAGGCAGTCGAATTGGCTACATGGGTCACCTTACCCTTATCTCTGAAGACATCGTCAGCGCGTTCGACCATTATCCTCCCGACGTGATCGACATTCTCTCATCATATGCTCCGAGGCCGGAGTGGGATCAGTACGTGAGCGGCAAATACAAGGAAACTAAAGACAAGGACTCGAGCCAATTGGGCGGAGGGAAACCTGTGGTCGGCCTTGGGCTCGCCGGTTTCTCGACGAACTTCTCTGCTGAAACACGCAGGAAGGTTGACGAGGGGGATAACGCACCAGCGACGGATACTCAAAAGGAAGAGACTGGCCCATCATGGTCTGCTGGTGATGACGATGATGATACGAACGGAAGTTCGAGCAGTAACGTAAGTTGGGAAGCTTGAAGATCTTTGGTCGTGCTTATGATTCGCAATCGCCTAATAGTTCGCTCGATATCTGGCTCAGCAGATCACACCCGCAGAACCTTTATCGTCGAATTCCAGCGACAACTCATCGGATGAAGAGGATGCAGCTTGGCTAGATGCAGCGAACCGGAACTTCCACTTTGACGAGTCGGGCGATTTTGAACTTGCTACACCTCAGTCCCCAAGAGTCAACCGCCGCGAGGATAGCTTTGAAGTATGCCATCGCTTTACACCGTTCCAACTCAGGCAAGCTGACTCTAGCCCTTCCTAGGACGCATTCGACCCATCCTCAATCTCCGTCGGTCACGATCCCTTCGACGATGATGTAGGATTTAACTATTTGACATATATTTCAAACAACTGACAGCCAACTAATATAGGATGACGGTGCTTGGGGTCCGTTTTCCGACTCGAATCTCGCCCGGGACGATGCACCCGGCAGCGTCTCGTCATCTTTCACTTTCTCATCAGCATCAGATGACGACGGGTTCGCGGACTCGTTCGCAGACGACTTTGGAGATTTCCAGGCTGCATCTGGATCGGGTTCACTGACGGCCTCGGTTGTTGTGGAAGTTCCCCAAGAGCCACACGATGACGACGATGATGGAGGAGGGCGGACACCAACTCCCGGGAACAGCTCGTTCCATTTTGACGACGATTTTGGCGTCGTGGACGATATAGCACCTACAGGTGGCGTTATGCTGCACGGCACGGAGAACGGAGCCCCGCTGGAGAGACAGCCTTTACCGTCACAGTCCACTTTCCATTGAAAGTATCCACCTCTATCCTGGACATACGATAATAATATCATATTTATCCCCATTTCCTTGCTGAGATGATGCCCAGCGTGGCGCGGTTCTTATGCCGTAAAGCTATAACCTCCAGTGCGATCGACAACGTCGAATTCCACTTCCGCCAGCTGCGAGCCATCGGCGACAGCAAGGCCAGCAGTGATTTTGTCGCCAGCAGCTATCGGTCCAACTCCGGCCGGGGTTCCTATTCATATGAACAGTGAGCGGCCGGAACTAAACTTCCTTTTACGTGAAATGTACCTGTTAAGAGCAAGTCACCCTCTTCCAATGTCATTATGGAGGAGACATGCTCGATGAGCCGCGGAATGCGGAAGATCATATCGGAGGTTGTTCCGTCCTGCTTTGTGGCTCCGTTGATCTAGCAACATTTGAGAACTCAGCGACAGCGACTCTCCTCCAAAAAGGTGGTTATCCGACCTTCAGCCACAGCTTGAGATTATGCGGATCTTTCACAGACGATTTTGGTATGAACTCGCTGATTGGAGTGAAGGTATCGAAGCCTTTAACGGTTGACCAGGGAAGTCCGGCCTTCTTTACTACTTCTTGCATGTTCCTTGCCGTCATATCAATACCAAGGGCTGTTTGCGGTATATACCAGATCAGTCCATAGCAACTGTTTGAATGGAGATGCAGGCTTACCATAGCCCGATATGTAAGACTCCGCGTCCGACTGAGCGATGTCCCTACCGGCTTTGCCAATCACGACACCGAGTTCCACTAGGACAATTCATCAGCTCTATTCCCGTAGCCACCAGCAGACATCGCTCACCTTCGTGATGCACAAGTACACCTTTAGGGATCTCCACTTTTCCGCCAGATTGTACATAGCTAGTAGTGGGCTTGAGGAAAAAGAAAGGCTCTTTGGGAGCGGTGTTGTTCAGCTCTTTGATGTGCTGAGCATAGTTTCGCCCAATGGCTACAATCTTCAGGAAAGTCAGAGCAAGGAAGCAGAAGCTATAGGAGGAGGAGCAGGGCTGACCTTGCGACCGGTTCGGGAGAACGAGGACATTGGTGATTGCTGGGAATTTCCGCACCTTTGCCACGGTTATGTATTCGCGTTGGGTCTGTGACCGGCACCGACACACCCCACTCATCAGCTAGTGAGACCACCATCACGCAAACGCGTCGATTACGGTCGAGTGACGCGACTTTACCCCAGCATTCTCTATTTTTTCTTCGCTACTTGGTTTCTTGAGCGCCTGATACAACTTTTCCTCCGAGCAACGTGCAACTCGAGATGCAAACACGCCTGGACGACTTCTTCGCTGGCGGCACTTTAAGTAAAGATGCAGTACCGTTTACCCAATATGTTGAAGAGTTAGATATCGATGAAGACGAGGATTCTTTCCTTCAAGACACCGACCTTGAGCAGGATAGCCCCGAGGAGGAGGGCGGACAAGGCGCGACGCGCCGTGAAAGTATGTACGTCCAAATGTTCGATGGTAAGCTCTCTCATTCATGCCTATGAACACGCACGTGCTGATATATTATTTAGAGGTCCTTGAAACGGTGCTCGAAGGAGAGCAGTTCCTCTTCGCTGAGGAAGAGCTCAGGTTGTTTGACCGATTCAAAGCGCTGTCATGTGCGTCGCTGTTTACTTGGGGTGCGCTGTTTGCTAAGCCACCTCTCCATGACACTTTCCTAGACCCTGCTCGATATCTTATTGTTCGGCTAATTCTTCGCAAGGCTCAGAAGTGGCATCGATCCGATGCCCTTAATCGGAACTATCACCTTGACATCCCCGACTTGAATGCTGCAATCGACGAGTTGAGCAAACCTTTCACACCCACACAGACGCCTCAGGTAAAAGATGATGAAAGGGAATATATAGTCATCGAGGATTCCGATGATGAAGGTGGGATGGGCTCGGCCCCCTTGCGTGAGCCGTAGTAACTGGAACTTGGCCTTTGCAACGCAGACGACGCAAAAATATGCAAACCACCACCGGACCCAGTGGGCTTTTTTATACAAGTCGACTGCGATGCATCCATCCATGAGATGTTGGGTTGCCTAAAGCTACCGGAGCTTCGCGATCTTGCGAGAAAGATGAAGCTCAAAGTAGTCGATTCCAGAGTGAGAAACTCTTCTTCGATTTTGCCAATCCAACTGCTAACAGTTTTTCAGCATTCCGCTATCGTTGATCTTCTGCTAGCCAATGCAGGTAAACAAACCACATTAGCCAACTATTTCAGCCGTGCCGGGCAAACCAAAAAGGGGCAAACCACCAGGCTCCGCGATATGGTAAAGGGAATCACAGGCACGTGCTTACTTCTCTCCCTCTGAAACTCTGCTCACATCTCCCAATTCAGGACCCTGCATTCGCGTCAATTCTCAAATTAGACGTCTCTTCCAACGAATCAATCTCGTTTTCTTCCGGAGCACGGAGCTCAGTGCGACCCTTCTTCCTCTCATCTTGTCTCGTACAAAGGCCAGCAACCCGTCAAGAAGAAACTACCCGGTATATCTACACTCCAGGACCACCACCATATTCCCCTCACGGACTGCCCTCCTCACTTACGAAGGTGCTTTGGAGCTGGAGAAGAGAATGGAAGACGCCTTCGCCAATGAATCAAGAGTTGAAGGTGCAGCACAGGCCTTGGACCTTTTCAAACCTGCTTTCGCGCGTTGGAAGGAGTTGCTGGTGGAGCTGAACGACTCAGAATCGGAGAGTGCCGTCATTCGCGCGGGTGCGCTGGAGCGATTTCACGAGGGGCATGTCTTGACTAGGGTTGTGTATAAGGCGGCTTATGCATGCGGGGTGATGAAGCGCCATTATGAAGAGGAACAAATCATCCGGACACTCCTATCCCAACAGAGGTGGAGGAAAGGGCGGCGAGGGTGAGTTCGCAGAAGGGTGTTCGCATCCGCTCAGAGACTCAGCTACTGGAATAGAGCTTGGTACGATCGTCTAGCCCTCATCCTCATGAACTACAAAGACAAGGACAATGCCTCACTTGAGGAAGCGCTCCAACTAGTAAAGGAGGGGTTGGAAGACCCTGACACTCATTTGAGTAAGTGCTTACCCGTCCATTGACAGTATCAGAGCCGCTCAAAGTTTCGGATTTGGGTCGCAAGTATATCGCCCAGCGCTCGAAAATCGGCTTCTCAGGATAGAAAATAAACTGAAAATCCCACCTGAGGAACGATATCAATCGACACTTCGATTGAAGAAAGCCAAGCAGAACCTGATCACAGGCCGTCGCATCCATAGCCTTCCGCTAGCTGATGTCAGTCCATCTGATCAGAATCTACCTCGACCGAGCCCAAAAGCGGCCACGAAGGCCGATAAAAGTACCAAAACCATGGCCAACAACCTAGCCCGCAACGGAAGTCTTACTAGCGCTACCGCAAAAGCTAAAGAGGGCTCCCCAGCACCCAAACCGCGGGGCAAAGAGAACAAAGCGGCGTCGTGGAAATCTACTGGCAAGAGTGTCTGGAAAGGAAAAGACGGCGAGGTTAGTGTGGAGGAGTTAGCGCTAGAGCACTATGCAACTCTTGGCTACAAAGGGTGAGCAAACCGAAGCCGATGTCGGTCCAAGCGCTCACGTTTCGGCTGGTCCCTCGAAAGGTACCATTCAGAGGGCCGAATCCTCATGCACATTTTCACACTTCTCTTCTGGCCGGTTATTTTCGATGACAGCATCCCTGGGGCCTTCGAAACCCGGTTCCAAAGCTGTCCGTTGGACCTCGTTCATGACACATTTTTCCCTGTCCGTCAGGAAGCGATTATGCAACGGCTGAAGCAGATTGAAGGTGGTATGGCCTCAGAGTTTATTCGCGAAACCGACGAGAAGGAGCGACCAAGAAAGACGTGGGCCATCGGTGCACGATGGGACGACTTTCCGCTGGAAGACGTACTCAATATCGTCGAGGTGAGGACGCCAAACACCGTTGGTCGGATTTCCACTAATATTCCGATTCAGGGCTTGGGTGGAAATGCATTGAGTGTTATCTGCCGTCTCTTGGCTGAAGAGTACAGCTGTCGAGGGTCCGGAGTGCCCGACCTCATTATCTGGAAGGAGGATGTCAAGGAATGCATGTTTGTGGAGGTCAAGGGACCCGGAGACCAGCTTCGCGAAAATCAACGTGTAAGCGCTAGTTGTCGAAAACGAGTGTGGTTTCTGCTCACCCTCGGCCTGTCATGAAGGTCTGGATCGATGTGATGGTTCGCAATGGCATCGCCGTAGAGGTCCTCAGAGTGGAGAACTGGGACTACAAACCCAGAGGAAAGGCCGCCGCTAAAGCTGTCGTTGTCGATGATGATAGCGATTCAGAAGTCGAGGAAGAGGAGCCTGTCGATTACAACATGGACGTGGAAGCGGGCACTTCATCGACTTCAAGTGACGCTCCATCGAGCACTCAAGCCCGGAAAAGACCAATCTGCGAAGTCGATGATTAACGGAAGGAAAGGAGTCCGAGTATTTAAGTAGTATTTATACCATACTGCGTATGGCCGATTGGATGAGTGGGGTGTTTGGTTGTTACAATGTTGTAGTTTTTTATACAAATATTTAACCGACAGCAAAGTCCCAGAGTGACAAAACAAAGAAAAAGCATCTAACTGGATTGTCCGATTAAGAGGTAAAGATTGACCTATGAATTGGTCTGCTGTTGTCTTGACACGTTTTGTACATGTGTAGCTCTGTCCTCCTCCGTCACAGCTCCGAATATAATATCGATCCTATAATGTCACGGTCAGTGCAGGCGCCAGACGATGGCACAGGAAACATACTCTTCCATGGTCTTTCCCTTCGTTTCTGGGCAGATCAACCAGCAAATGACGGCACCTCCTCTGCCGAAACAAAGTAAGGATTAGATCAAGTCGGACGAGTGATGGATTATATGTGCGACAAACTCACAGATTGAACTGGTAGTATGAACGCATAAGGGGCCCAACAGTCAGATAAGGTAGCCGGCGATGGCGTGCAGGTACTTACAGAGCCATCTGGAAACGAACGCGTTAGTCAACATGTAACGATGGATCGTTTGAAACTTACAAATCATCCATAGGACCCAACTAAAATTATATTCAGAGAAATGGTTAGCAAGACAGTCAGTGTGCAGCATCTATCAAACGTACCCTATACCAGCCTAGTAAGAAGCAACGGTTAGCCTTGAAAACCCGAACGATGGACCGTTCAGAAAGCACTCACGAAGCCCATAGGTGTGAGTTTGGCGACCGCAAAGTTATTCGACCAAGTAAGGCAGACGAAGACGAGGTGGCCTGCGTCTCTGAGATGCGTTGGGAAGATTTCGCTACCGTAAACCCAAGGTAAAGGCCCTACAAAAGAACCGTGTCAGAACACCAATTCTCGAAGGCTCTCCTCAAAATTACCGACCTAAAGTGAAAGAATAAACCAGACTAGAGGAGGGGATTAATCTCTAGCAGATACGAAACCCCGAGGTACTGGACTTACACATAGAGATAAATGAGGGCCATCATTGCGAAGCTTGGTGGATTAGGAGACGCGTCGTTAGGATCAACGGGGTGCGTTGCCAGTAAAATACCAATTAGCTGGTTGAGAGTGAACGTTGAATGAGCGAGCGCATAGGTGGCACGCCCGAGTCCCCGAAAACTCACGAAGAATAGTAGGCCCTGCAGAGCACCTCCAACCGACATGCTGATCACACGCCCGAACCGGTGGACAGTGGTTAAGAGAGCAAGGGCGGTAGTAAAGACCTTTCATGATGCGAAATCGAAAGCTCGCGTCAAGAACAAACGAACATAGACCTTCACGCAGCACCATACATACCTTCAGACATGTGAAAACACCACTGGCAAGTAAGCTCGTACTTCGAGTCGAAAAGCCGATAGACTGGAATATCGTTGGACTGAAAAAAAAAAGTCAAGGGATCGAGTTCAGGATCGTAAAGTTCACAGAGGGTCGCGGGATCTAGTGCACTCACGCGTAATACAAAATCGCAGTCTGGCCTGTCCAAATCTGCCATGCACCCACGAAACTTCCGGTCGCAAGTCGCTTCCAAACACTCATCTTCTTGAGTTGCTCCTTCAAATTGCCCTTTCCGTTCCTCCGCTCTTCTTCGGCTTCCTCTAGCTGGGCGATGATCTCCGCCATCTCTGCTCGCAACGTTGGCGAAGACAATGGTTGACGCCGGAGGTAGGCCAAGGTGCAGAGCGCCTCTGAAGCATTCCGAGTTGAACGAGGGCTGGATGGAAGGAAGAACCTGCGTGCTAGAGACCCGTAGAGATGGATATTGTCCGGTTCGATGGACGATGCTATAGACGATTGCGACTGCGCCTCTCCCCCCGCCTCGGCGACCAACTCCGGTTGAGGTGCGATTTCTTGAGATGGTGGTCGCTCTAATGTCGGACTCGTTACTTCGACATCCTCCTTCTTCGCAAGCTTCTCGAGCTGAGCCGTGTTGACCTCAAGGTCCGCTTTCGACGGGTGAGGCGAGGGTCCGACCAAGGCTCGCGCTTTCCTGACTTCGTTGAGGGCGAGCCATCGTGGTGATTCCGGAACGAAGAGAAGGCCGAGAGTGAAGAGACCTCCTGGAAGAAGTTGCAAAGAAATTGGTACGAGCCCTAAATACGGGGATGTCAACTACCGCCGGGTAGGTCCCACTAATCTCATTCTTACATTGTCGGTCCGATGTCGGGGGTAGGCGAATGCTGGCCGCATACCTGGAAATCACAACGATCGAGGTCAGCGTGGGCCGGCCCTTCGAGCTTCTCAGGCCCTACCCAATCCAATAGGCCCTGCAATCGGAAAAGAAGCGAAAAGGACAATTTAGCAAAAATTCACCCCTCAATAGGACTAAAATTATCCACTCACAACATGCCTCCAGTTACCTGCGCAGCAAGACGACGATTCGGTGTGAGAAACGTCCGTGTCTAGCGCGGTTTTTTTCGAAGCCAAGGTGGAAGAACTTACCAAGCACATCTGGAAAGTACCGACCGCCCGCGAACGATGGTGCTTGAAGGCGCATTCTCCGACATACAACGGGCAAACCTGCGAGACCGACCCTATCCCAAATCCAGCGAGGACTGTTCAGGTGACAGTCGCGTAATCCGAACGGGCCCCGGAACGCCGTATGAGTAAGCGAAAAACCCGAAAGTGGATATGAAACGCATTGGGGAAAAGTTACTCACGTCGACCAATGTAGATTTGCGTCACAGTACGACTTGTAGTCTGGACAACTCCACCACTAAGGAAGAAAATACATCCGACGAGCAAAGCTGCGCGACGGCCAAAACGCCACGAGCAGTAACAGGTCAAAATGGCGCCAAAGAATGCTCCACCACTAGAAAAATTGGGTTAATTGTGCGGGCGATTATCGTCAGACGATGAAAAGGCGCGTACTAGAGAATAGAAACGATGTTGCCCGAGATCTGTGCTACTTTTTCTTTTGAGCCTCTAATCCCAAACTGGTCCTGGAATGAGGGGAGAACGATGGCGGCTCCAGCAATTCCGGAGTCATACCCGAATAACCTGGCAAGTTCATGCGAATACGGATCAGAAACAACCGCCCAGCACGATAAAGGAGGGGGACGTACAGGGCTCCAAAATTCACCACCAGGGACAACAAAACGATACGTCGATGTTCAATAATTTTGCTGAACGGTTTTAGCAGCATGGATGTGGTCATGTTTTTCTTGAATTCTCGTGGTCCGCGGTGGAGGGGAATACTTTCTTTGCCTTGACTACCTGGTGGCGAGGACGAGCATGAGCGGAGGAAGGGGAGGGGACAGAAGGTTCGGGGTGCGGAGTTTGGGGTTGCTGTTACAGTTATGCCAAGCGCACAAGCAAAAGGGACAGGGGTGGGAGCAATGTCAAATGTGACCAATCACGGACAACGAGACAAATTAACTAAATATAGAGACATCAATTGAAAAAAAAAATAGAACGAAAGCTTCTAGTCAAAGGAAAGTTATGCTGCTCTACAGATAGCCAAGGATTGCGTAATGTGAATAGAACGAAAATATGCAGTTAATAGAGGACATGCTTAGTTACAGTTATGGTGGCCCATCCCGGGCCCTCCTCATCGTCTCTCACGTCGTCATCTCCGATCCAGACCCCCGGTATCAGCTGCGGTTTCTTAGGACGCCGCCTCTGACTCCCTGAAGCACCGCCATTGTCGTTTGAACCTAGATCCATGGTCGACACGGAACGTCGGAGACCCATCGACGGAGCCGCGATCGTCGATAAAGGTCTCGCTTTCTCACTGGCGTCGTTGGCGCTGGTTGTCCTCGGGCGAGCACCAAACTCCGCGGTCGATGATAAAGACACCGACCGGGGATTATGACCACCAGGCGAGGTCGGACCTTGAATTCCACCGAGACGTCGTGTGCCATCCGATACCCCAAGCATGCTGAGCGGATGCAAAGTCCGGGAGCTCGTGGCATTGGAATCAGCCAAGCGCGAGAAACCGAAACCCGCAGTCGGATGAGATGGATCGATCCTGAGCGTCGGTACCGCAGGGAAATTTTGGAGGATCTGGGGTGTCCCCGGACCAGAACTTGTCGGCGTGGGTGTACTGGCACCAGAGGGCGGCCTTGGTAACGGCTTGTCAAGGTATTGCAAGGTGACGTTCAAAGGCGGAGGAGTGGGGTGGCTTGGAGACGAGAATTCGGATACGCGACGTAACCTGGAGGTGAAAAACGTCCCTTCAGGTATCGATCCAACATCCCTCGCGGAATGGCCACTAGATGGACGGCGGGGTGGACGCTTTGCAGGACCTGCACGTGACGAAGGCGAACCAAACGCACGCGGCGATGTCAATGAAGTGGGTGTTATTTCTGCTTCTGTTAAACACGAGGGGAGGAAAAGCAAGAATCATTACATTAACAAACGGAACTTCGCACGTTTTCAAGAAAGGAGAAAAAAACCAAATAAAATCGATGGTCGTATCATGATGAAGAAGCCGTACCGTTATCTGAAGGAAGGTTGAACTCGGGTAACGAACGACGAGTACTATCATCCTTGGACGTATCTACTGTGGGCCGACCCCTCACGGTACTTTGAGCTTGCAAGTCTACCGAAGCGGGCATCCCGTAGCCTTCCTGAGAGCGGTCTTCTGCAACGGCTGGTGGCGTCATCTGGAATTCAGGAAGATCTATCTTGTTCGGGACAGGCGTGGCCGAAAGGTCGATTGCATCCTGACCGGGAACACCCAAGCTGGCCGCCCCGGACTGTTGAGCCTGAAGAGAATTTTCATCTTTCGTGTACGCGAGGATAGCGGGCGACTCCGGCCCAGGTGATACCGGACCCCCAGCTTTCCTGTCTTCTGGAGGGAGATTGATCACAAACCCAGGTGGAGTCGGTGCGTCAGAAGCTATGTAGTCATCATCCGCCGTAATCTCGACGTCGTTGGATAAGTCAACCGGTGACCTCCCGCCATCACTGCCGTCCTCAACAGCCATCGAGCGCGGAGTTTCCATACCCGTAGATCCGCCAGGTGTTCTGGATGAGGGGATATTAAGTGACTTGAGCAGGGCGGTCGAGAGGGGGAGGACAGGGGCTGCCATCCGAAGGTCGGGCTGAACGTCCAACTGGTCGACGTCTTCTCCCTTCTCGGATGCAAGATCCACATCCGATGTCATGTCCCTTGGAGGAGCTTCATCGATTGCCATACGAGCATCCGAGATGTCGCCCACCTCCGCCAGCTTCTCCGCCAAATCCTCCCTGCCATTCGCGCTACCTGTCTCCACCATCACCGACTTTGGTGTTTCCATTCCAGATCGAGTAGAACTTCCAGGCGGAATGCCAGCCTGCAAGGATTGCAGCAAATGTTGAGAAAGGGGCATGGGCTGCGCCGAATGGGGCGGCGTTGACGGCGTTTCCGGACTGGAAATCCTCAAATCCGCCACGCCGCTGGTAGCGTCGTCGGAAGAATCCAGCGGCAGTCGGTTCGTCGATCCGGATCCTTCGGTCGCCGCGATCGACGGCGGGTCGTACAGCGACTTGCTGGTCGAGCTGCGACTGAGGCTAATTTGCGCCGATGACGGGACAGGGGAGAGGATGGGTGGTGCTTCCTTCATAGCTGATTCCGATACCGTACTGGTAGTGAGGGCGGGTGAGGCCTGTCCAGGTGCAAGGGGTCCATCAAGCTCGCTCAGGGCCATGGGCGTGCCGACATCGCTACTATCAAGCTCCACGGCAACGCTCGAGCTGGCATCGTTCTCCGCCAATAGCTTCTTCTTGCCAGCAATTCCAAGCAGTGCAGTACTGCCTCTGTCTGACGGAGGCGCACTAACGAACGCTTTGGCCCCTCCGGCAGGGTCGACTAGAACCGCGGTACCCAGCGACTCCACAGCCGCCTCTGTAAGTGGCTCAGCTCTGCCCAAATCCATCGAAGACTTGCGGCTTCGGGAAGGAGACCGACTCCGAACATCCGACCCAAGTGAGGAAGGTGGACCGGAGCTTCTTTCATTGCCTCCTTCGTGCTGATCCTTGGCAGCCTTCGGGATCCGGTTTCCGTACAGTTCGCGATTCATTTTCTGCCCGCTGGCCATCGGGGTTGCCGCCCCAAACGCCGCTTTGGGTGCTGGAGCGGCGCCGAGTCCATCAAACTTCGCCGCTTTGTCCTTGACACCTGCGGAAATGGGGATGTTGATTTGCTGGCGATTTGGGCTCGTAGGGCCCGGATTGCCAGCTACGGAACGATTGAGAGCTGCTTTGCGTTCGCTCAAAGACATGCCGCCGCTGCCAATAAGTAGCACAGATACCTCGAGAGTCAGGGAAAGGGGTCGCGGCAGCTGGCAAAAACGAAAACTGACCTGCGCTCTCGCGAGGGGGAAGGTTGAAGGTGGGGTAAAAGACTTGGGCAAGATTCAAAGTCGAACAGGGTCCAAGTTCTACTACGGATTACACGGAGATAGGGCTAAATTGTCTAAACGCCTTGAACGCCTGGGTCCTCGACTTCCCCATTGTCGCCCTGGCGCTCTCCACCTTTGGCAGACCAAAAGGCTCTCCGTGACGCAGATTTGCTCGAATCAGCGTTCCCCGTCGCGCTTGCAGGCTTGTCATCCCTCCTTCGCCCACCCCTGACGGGATCTCCCTGGTAGAAGTATCAAGAAAGTCAGGCGCGAAGGAACGAATACTTCTTGGCAACCGACATACGGAAGGATTAGAAACAGTACCTTGGCCTCCCGTTCCCTCCAAAGCTTCCTGCACACGACGACGCTTGGCCTTTGGTATCGAGTATCGACTTTCTTCCGCTTCCTCTTCAGACTCCGCCGAAGGTGTTCTACTTTTTGGCCCCTTTTGTTTTCTCTTTTTGGATGACTTTTGTGATGAGCGAGGTAAGTCTACGGGGTCGACTTCAGGAGAAGTGTCAGCGATAAATATTTCATCGGCGATTGCCTTGGCTTCATCAAGACCAGCGGCGCCGCCTTGAGTAGCCTGCGTAGGAAGCAAGCGTCCCTCAGGCATGCAAGCGGGATCCAGTGAGATAGGTGGGAGCTCTTTGGGCCGGCGTTCTCCAAGACGCCGATGTAAGTCGCCACCATTGTACAAGCTGGCGATTTCTTCACGCTTCGTTAAAACCTGGGACGAGAACGATGAGAAGCAATATTTCACCTTAAAGCTTTAAGTTGATCCTACCGCTTCATCCACTCCAATAATGCTTGCAAGGAGTGATCTGGAAGAATCCTTTTGCAGTTTGACGTGACTGCCGAACCGCCTCGCTTCGATGTCTTGCGCTCGCAGAAGCAGCGCGGACGTGAGGGATTCAAATGCCGCGGCGAATATCTTCCTGATTGCAGGCATCTCGTATGAGCCACCGGATATGTCGTTACCTGCCCACACATAGGTGAGCAACCGGGAAGCGTTAGAAAAGCCCGAACTAGCTCACTGAGATCTTGGGGATCCTCGATAGATAGCTTTAAAGTTGCTGGATATCCTTTCTTCTGTTTTGAATAATACATTCCGCCATTGTGAAGGGAAATGCCCACTTCGTGGTAGTTGAAGAAATGACCGTAAAGTTCAAAAAACTCGACCAGAAGTACTCCCAGATTCTCCATGGGATCGATCTCCCCATTGCGAATCTTTGGATGCATCTGTTATCAAAGGGCATATCAGAAACTTTCTGCCACATAATCGACCAGCCAACCTACCTGGAAGAAGCTCAAAACGAGGCAAACCGTACTATAGCTACCTAGCCCACCCGTTCGAACTTCATTCATACCCCGTCGGGCAAGAAACATTTTTACAATCATGACTATGTAGCGCAACGCGGGATAGTGGTCAACGAATCCGTTAATAAGTTGGGCGGCCCGAACGCCGTTCGTTTGATTAATTGAGATATCCACCGCGAAATCGCCTATGTACAGAGACAAATTTCAGTACTTGCTTAAGAGGGTCAACAACATCAGCATACCAGTGATAGAATTAAATTTAATGATCGGGACTTTGGCCTTGTCAATGACAATCATGTTCTTTGCCACTTGCTGCTTCCTCAAGGAACGAGCTATTTCTCGCAATGTTTGTTTTACATCTATTTCCGAGTCAGGGATGACTACGACCAGATCGATGTCCCTGTTGAAAATAAAAACAAATTGTGCAGGTTGTTAGTGAGTGAAGGGTGAACCACGAAAGCACCCAACAGTCAAAACAATGAATGCCAGCGAAGCCCAGTAAAAGACTGGGAATCTCAGCATCGTGAGTATGAAGCTGTCAATCCCATTACAGATGTACACCCCACCCCGAACTCCAGCCCTTATCACCGCGCCTCAGAGCGGAGGGCTTCTAGGACCTGGTCCCCAAGAGGAGAAGCGAACGGGCAAGCGGGATATTACCCCCTTGTCGGCACGCTGGCACTCCCGAACTCAGCTCCGTTGAAGCCCTCGGGACTCTTGATGCGCCGGTAGCAAGGTGGTCAGCGGAGAAGGTAAAGTGTTTCGGATGCCATCTTTCGTGGGGAGCTAGTCATGCACTTGGACTAGCGGATCTTGAAATAAGAAAAGATTTCGTTCAGCACTCACCCTCCAGGGAGATACATGTTAGTCCCGAAACTTCCGAAAGGTGTTACGGTGGCAGACGGCACGGATTTCCTGACAGAACGTCGAATCTCCTCGATGACCAGTCTTCGAACTTCGTGTTCCTCCACCTGTGCAGACATGTAGTCGACACAAGCCATGACCTCGTAATTCAGTCTTTCGAATACAAAACTTCAGCATAAGCTCATTCAGTCTGTTTCCGAATCCACCACTCACTGTTCAGCAGGATCTCTGCAATCGTCCCATCTTACGAGGTCAGCCCAAGGTGTAAGCAAGGAGCCGGGAGCTGGTGTCGATACCGTTCCACGCTTTTGGGCTCGCTTTGCTTTCGCTTCATCCGGGCGACGCTCTTGTCGGTCCTTTCTGGAGGTCGAAGCTTGAGGTTCCGATGGGAATGCCAAATAGTCAGAGTCCATACTGTCAGCCGATTATTGCCGCAAGCTTTGTAGGTGTTGGATGATGTGAGCAGCGGAGGGCTCGCTCCAAGTACGCCAGGGCGGGCGGTCGACGAGTGACGGTCAACCTTGCAATCGGTGAGGAACTTGGAAAATCAGGAATAGGTGGCCGGGGTCCACTCAGCTCACGTGACCCACTCTCGTTGCATTTTCGGATCGGCAAACGACCACCACATCCACTAACCATGCACGTCCATCTGACAGAGCCAGACAAAGCAGCAGGTAAGTATTACTATCTCACGATCCGTAACTACTCGATTTTGACCTTACACCGACACCCAAGCTTGCAAGGACTTGATCGAGCAACTCCACCAATGTCACGAATCGGGATTGATGGCAAAGTACACAGGCATGTGTAATGACGCTAAGCGAGCATTGGATCGGTGCCTTCGCCAAGAGGTACTTAATTTATTAAGGCCTTATCACTTGCTTGGCTCATTCGATTATGCAGCGTTTAGACCGCACAGCCCGAAACCGGGACGCCGCCAGAATACGGGACGCAAAATGGACTGTAAGTGCCACCGATAACCTACTGTCCCGCATGCTCTCAGTTTATAATTTTGTGTATAGGATGCCCAAAAGAAGTATGCAGAGCTATGATGCCCAGCCCGTGTTTAGTTTTGGTTCCCATTCGGCACCCCATTGTATTACAACCACCGTCATACAACCCATCTCATCGTTCCCTAACACACCCTGGAGCGTTAAACGACAGAGTATCCCTTTGAGGTACAGAGGGTGTTTGCTAAACCTAGTCTCAACTTTGGATGATGGATGAGTACATAACTCACCCCGTCAACCCGCAACTCAGTTCCAGTCGTGAATTGTGAGGCGTCACTCGCCAGGTATACGACTGCTCCCTGTAATTGCAATGGTGTTACCGTTAACTGCTAAAATTATCTTAGCCAAATGAACGACCTTGAGCTCTTCGGGGTCCCCGATTCGACGGACTGGGGTCAGTCCAATCCACTTTTCCTAAATACCAGCCAAGCAGCTTAGTATCTCTCTATGGCACAAGAACTTGCTCCACAGCACCCACCATCAATGCTGGGTCTGTGTCCGCAATTGCTTTTACCATATCCGTCGCCATGTAGCCTGGACTGCAGAACGATTGCGCAATTCCTCAAATCTTTCCGCCACTAATTAGGCAGTAATCCTACCTCAGTGCGTTCACTCGGATTTTATTAGGTGCCCACTCGACCGCGAGAGATGCTGCCAGCTGTTTGATAGCTTATAAATTGAGCGGACGATCAGCAGCCTCCCACAGAGGAAACCATCGGCCTTTCACCTGCTTTCGACGCGTTGTATGGCGCTTGGGGCTATCTCGGTGTCGGTTAGTGCCCTCTAACATGCATTAGTCACTAACCTGTGGAGTCGGAACAGCCTGGGACAGCACAGCAGAGAGACATAAGATTATGGCTATCGCGGCAGCCTAAGGAGCGCTCACATTCGCAGCAACACTTGCGATTAGAACTACAGTCCCGGGTGTCTTCGCATTGATCATATATTTTGCAGCTTCTCTCGCACAAAAGAATGATCCGTACACATTGACTTCAAACATCCTCTTCAACTTCGAAGTTGGATATTGCATTGCCGGGAGGCTTTCAGCGAAGCCTAATGTAGGGCACCCAGTGACCATCTATCCAACGGTATATTGGAATGAGACTTGCCCGCAGAGGTGACAAGACTGTGGATCGTTCCCCATTTGGTGGCTATGTTCTGAAATGTTTCTTGCACCTCCTCCTCTGTAGAGACATCGCATCTGTAAGGTTGAATGTCGGCATCTTTGCTCCAATTCCTGTCAGCTTCTTCCTTGTACAAGGAGATTCGACACGACACCTTTGTGAGCGGTCCTGAGTCCTGTTGCTGCCTCTAATAACCCTTGTTTGTTTACGTCGACGATGGCGAGGGATGTACATCCTCTGAACGAAAAAAATATTACAGAATTATTCTGTCACTGTTATGGCAGCGTATGCTAGCTTACGACTCGAGAAAGGCTTTGGCAAAGGTTTTGCCCAGACCCGCGGCTGCACCGGTAACAACCACGACCTTATCCTTCATGCTAAACGATTCCAGAGTTGCATTTGATGGATGCACCTTCATTGGAGATGGTTATATGGATGATGCGGAGAGTTTAGATACGCTATGATACCTTCGTAGAATATTTCGAAGACAGCACATCGCATGGCATCCACTTAACATCGGTTCGAGCAGGAAGAAGACCTAGTCTTCTTAGCCTTGCGATTTCTGTCAACTTCGCCCTGAAAAATATCTTGTTGTACATGGTTCTTAGTCGAGACGGGCGTTGCAGTGGTTGAGGAGCGTTACAAGTCAATTGCCGCACGGCACGCAAGTGCCGCTGGTCAAACGACGTCATCGGAGGAACCCTACTCTCGGCACAAGAACTCCTAGCTCCCAAAATAACAATTTAATTGCATTCTTCTGTTGAATATTTACCTAACCCCCGATGCCTCGTTTACTATTAGATGGCAAACATGTCTACGTATTAAAGAAACCTAACTTCTGCATGACCGTTGTTTCAAACAAGACTCCTCGCATAGAAGTCTCAAGATAACCCCCCCCCTAACGTCGAACTTGACTGACTTCGCGTCATGTAGGGTTGTTTTGTGTCCCACGCAAGCTGCGAGCTACCTGCACACCTGCCAAAGCCAGCCCGACCATGATTACCCACACAAGGTACCCGCCAAGAAGCATTTTATCAATCGAGATGGCAAAAAGTGACCTTCGGAGAAGGTTTCACCATGAGTTAGCTTAGGCTGGGAACGCTAACTGTACGGTGGTACATACGATACAAGGGCTGGGGCAACCCCCTCTCCCAGGCTGAATGCTGACTGTGTTAAACCGAAGAGAGCTCCGACTGCGTTCGAGCCCCGAGCGGCACTTCTTACAATCAAGAGATGGGCGCTGTGAAAAGGAGAGTCAGACTCAGCCCAGGGATTTGGAGTTGGGGATTGGCTCACGAGAAGGATAGGAAACCTATCCGAACCAAGAAAAGCGTTGAGATTACATATACCCATATTCCTCCAAGTGGCGGAGGGGGTAATTCGTCATTCGACGAAGGAAGAGTTGTTCGCGCGATCATCCCGGTAACCGGGAGGAGGGCGTAGACGATGGGCCACATGGACATACAGAAAATGAAAACGTTCCGACAGTCAAATCTCTGATGCACGCGCGGATATACAAATCCTGTGATGAAGATTCCGAAGCATCCGAGAGTGCTCAACGCTAATCCGATTTCGGCAGGCTAAAATGTAACAGTCAGTATAGATTGTTCTACCACGTACCTCCTGGCTGCGAATTCCCGCACAAACATACCTGCCGACCTAGTCCTCCGAGTCCAATGGGTGTATATGCAAATAGAACGAAGAGAGCATCGAATCCAAGGCCAAGGCTCGACATGGCAAACGAGGCTAACACAAGCCTCCACACCAAAGGGTCCGATAATAATTGCCAGGCGGTGGGCGATTGATTTTCTGGTTTCACTAGGTCGGCATCCGTGCTGCCGTAGCCCTGCTCGACTCCCGAATTCTTTGGGTTTTGCTTGCTCTTAACTATAGAGGGCAGAGTCTACACGACAGAGTTCAGGGGTTGGCGCCTCAGTGCGTAACTAAGAGCTTACCTCGTTTAAACAAAAAATACTGGATGTGATCGAAAGAAATGTCATTGCCGATGAAATCAAGCATGGTAGGAAGAATGGCTAATTTATTTTAGCCCGTCAGCGCCAATAACGCGTCATAGGTCGGACCAAAGGATCACCTTCCGGCGCAGGAGCTCGAATTTCCCGAAGACTGTGGGATATCTTTCGGCTGGATGAGATAGCAGTCCCCCGATCAATGGCCCGACAATTGCCCCCGTAGCATAGGTCGCCGAAACAAGTGGCAGAGCTGTGGGTGCATCAAAAACTGCCGTTAGCAAGCCCTGCGGGGACGGCGATCCCCACCAACCTTGGCCTTCATTGGTCTCGTCTGTGATGTCACTAACCATGGACTGTATCACCCTGCACGTATCCAAGATCAACTAAACATTTCATGAGGACTTTCAAGTGACTTACGCGACGTTCCCGCATAGGCTTCCAATCAATATTCTAGATAACATCAGCTGCCACAAGGACGTGGACATGCCATACATGAGTGTTGCGATGCAGACGCCGCTGAGGCCAATCAACACGACTAGTTTGCGGCCGATGCGGTCTGTGTCCAGGGGATAAGTAGATGATCCTATTGATCGAGTTTTGGTATGGAAGCTCACCGGAGAGACGACCCCAGTACCAGATTGTACAGAATTGGGATAACGCAAAGAGACTGTCCTAGACGATGATTTACGCCGTTGAAAAGGAGACGTTCGGTCGCATTCAGCATTATTTCGCTTACAATCAAGCCTGCGTAGAACCCAATTTTCTTCTTGTCGCTGGCAATGTGCAGTTCCTCGACCATCTGAAACGTATCTTTAAGATCCTCTTTGCGCGAACGAAGGACGGTTCCACTCACTTGAGCGATATAAGGGAAGATTTGGGTATATGCGATTGGCTCTGCAAGCCTAGCAAAGAGAATAGTTACCAGCTGGCGTTTCGGTAGAGGTGTTGGATTTTGTTTGCTGGGAATTAGTGGCTGATCCTCCATCGTGTATCACGATTCAGAGGTGTTGAGACCAGACGCGTATGGAGGGCGAGGTGGGGTAGAAGAGCACTTGTGAGTGAGAAGACAGACAGCGATGGGAGTT
This sequence comes from Tulasnella sp. UAMH 9824, assembly GCA_019633595.1. Lineage (NCBI taxonomy): Eukaryota > Fungi > Basidiomycota > Agaricomycetes > Cantharellales > Tulasnellaceae > Tulasnella > Tulasnella sp. UAMH 9824. The sequence continues at coordinate 131,562 of WSUI01000002.1, read as the reverse complement.
ATGCCACAAGCTGAATATAAGCCTTTCTATTAGGTGACTCCAGCATGACATACGAACGTCGGAAGGATCGGCATTATGAGCAGTGACACGCGCTGGGGCTTGGTAAGAGGCTTGAGAAGAGGCTTGCCGCAATGAACTATCCAAAGGATCCCACTTCAGCCCTTTATTATAAATTATTACCTAAACGGAAATGAGGTTGTGCACGCAAATGAGGAGTATGATTCTTGAGGTATCTCAAGACCTCTCACCTTCTCAGCTTGAACACCCCTTCTGGGCACCTGGGAAACCAATCACAATGACAAGATCGGAAAAGGGCCTTGTATATGGCACATTTGATGTTGTCGGGTGGATGCCACTACCGTGATGAGAAGGTGAGCGCGGTCCGACTTATCGGGGTGGCGGCTAGAGCAAATACAACCACTCACAGCTACCCTTCCCGCAGCGACGCCGTTACCCGGATATAGTCCTAACTCCCCTCAATCGCCATTCGTGCTGAATACCAAATCGGAAACCTTCTCGCAGCCGCGTATATCAGATTTAGTCTTCTCGTACCCATCCTCGGGGAACACCTTGCTGACGCCGCGCGCGTCGCACATGCCTTCGGGGGTGCCGGGTTCAGAACGTCCTACGACCTACTATTCGGGGATCTCCAGAAGTGCTGTTTCTCAAGCTTCCAGACCGTACAATATCTTACTCAGACTTCCTTGTACAAGTTTGAGAGTCCGCACGACACCTTTGTGAGCGGTCCTGAGTTCTGTCGCCGTCTCTGATAAACCTTGTTTGTTTACGTCGACGATTGCGAGAGACGTACATCCTCTGGACGGAGAATACTTACAGGGTTATTCCGCCACTGTTATTGCAGCGCGCAGTTACGACTCCAGAAAGGCTTTACCAAAGTTTTTGCCTAGACCCGCGGCTGCACCCGTAACGACCACGACCCTATTTTTCATGCTAAACGATGCCAGGGTTACATTTGATGGATGGAAATTCAATAGGAGATCACTATATGGGCGAAGCTGATAGTTTATATCTCATAGATGCCTTCGTAGAAATATCGAAGAGAACACATCGCGTGTTGTCGATTCAACAGCGGTTCAGGCAAGGAGAAGACTTAATCTCCTTGACCTTGCTATTTCTGCCAACTTCCGCATGAAGGATATCTTGGCTGTTAGTCGAGATGGGCCTTGCAGTGGTAAGGAGAGATACAACTTGCCACGCGGCTCGCAATTGCCGGATCATTGAAGGCGTCATCAGCGGAACCCAAATCTCGGCAGAAGCAGTCACGGAACCCAAAATTAACCACTCAATCACATTATTCTTTGAATATTTTACCCAACTCACTCTGCTCAGTTCACTACTAGATCACGTATATACCCATCTGTTAAAGAAACCAAACTTCCGCATGACCTTTGTTTCAAACAAGACTCCTTGCATAACAGTCCCAAAATTACTCCCGCTAGCATCGACCTTGACCGACTTCGTGTGGTTTTATGCTTCCCGCAAGCTGCGAGCTACTTGCACACCTGCCAAAGCCAGCCCGACCATGATTACCCAAATAAGGTACCCGCCAAGAACCATTTTATCAATCGAGATAGCAAAAAGGGACCTTCATAAAAGAAATCATAACGTTTTCGATTAGGATCGGAACGTTAATTGTGTAGTGTTACATACGATACAAGTGCTGGGGCGACCCCTTCTCCCAGGCTGAACGCTGACTGCATTAGACCAAAGAGAGCCCCGACTGCGTTCGAGCCCCGAGCGGCACTTCTTACAATCAATAGAAGGGCGCTACAGGAAGTAGATTCAGACTCAGCCCAGGCATACGGAGTCTAGAACGGGCTCACGAAAAGGATAGGAAACCTATCCGAACCAAGACAAGCGTGGAGATCACGTATGCCCATATTCCACCAAGAGGCGGAGGGGGGAAGTCACCATTTGATGAAGGAAGTGTTTTTCGGGTGATTATCCCGGTGACCGGGAGGAGGGCGTAGGCGATTGGCCACATGGACATACAGAAAATGAAAACATTCCGACCGTCAAATCTCTTGTGCACACGCGGATATACGAGCCCTGTAATGAGGATTCCGAAACATCCGAGAGTGCTCATGGCCAGTCCGATTTCAGCTGGCTATAATGTAGTCTATCAGTACAGATTGCTTGACTACATGCCTCTCTGCTGCGAAATCCCGTACAAACATACCTGCCGACCTAGTCCTCCGAGTCCGATGGGTGTATATGCAAATAAAACGAAGAGAGCATTGAATCCAAAGCCAAGGCTTGCCAAGGCGAACGAAGCCAATACGAGCCTCCGCACCAGGGGGTTCGATAATAACTGCCACGCGGTGGGCGGTGGGTTTTCCAGTTTCCTTGCATCGGCATCTGTGGTCCCGTAGCCTTGCTCAACTCCTGAATTCTTTGGGCTTTCTTTTGTCTTCACTATAGACGGAAGCGTCTGCACGACAGAGTTCAGGGGACGACGGCCCGGTGCATGGCTAAGAGTTTACCTCGTTTAAGAACAAAATACTGGACGTGATCGAAAGGAAGGTTATCATAGATGAAATGAAGCATGGTAGGAAGAATGGCTAATTGATTCTGGACCGTCAGCGCCAATGCTGTGTCATAGGTCGGACCAAAAGCTCACCTTTTGACGCAGGAGCTCAAATTTCCCGAAGATGTGCGGATATCTTTCCGCTGGATGAGACAGCAGTCCCCCGATCAACGGCCCGACGACTGCACCCGTAGAGTAGGTCGCTGGAACAAGTGGCAGAGCTGTGGTTGCGTCAAGAACTCCTGTTAGCAAGTCCTGGAGACGGCAGTTCCTCACCGACCTTGGGCTTCATTGGTTTCGTCTGTGATGTCACTAACCATGGACTGTATGACCCTACACGTAACCAAGATCAACTAAACATTTTATGAGAACTTTCAGGAGACATACGCGACGTTTCCGCATAGGCTTCCAATCAATATCCTAGACAGCACCAGCTGCCACAACGATGTGGACAATCCATACATAAGTGTTGCGATGCAGACGCCGCTGAGGCCAATCAACACGACTGGTTTGCGGCCGATGCGGTCTGTGCCCAGGGGGTGAGTAGATTATCCTATTGATCGAAATTTGGTATGGAAGCTCACCGGAGAGACGACCCCAGTACCAGACAGTACAAAACTGGGATAATGCAAAGAGACCGTCCTGAATGATGATTTACGCCGCTGAGAGGAGATCTTTGGGTGCATTCATCATGATTTCACTTACGATCAATCCCGCATAGAACCCAATTTTCTTCTTGTCACTGGCAATGTGGAGTTCCTCGACCATCTGGAATGTATCTATTGAGATATGCTTTGCGCGAACGTAAGACTGAAGCCACTCCACTTGTGCGATATAAGGGAAGATTTGGGTATATGCGATCGGCTCGGCAAGCCTGGCAAAGAGAATTATTGCCAGCTGGCGTTTCGGTAGAGGTGTTGGTTTTCGTTCGCTGGGGATTAGTGGCTGATCCTCCATCGTGTATCACGGTTCAGAAGTTCCGAGGCGTACTGCGGAGGGCAAGAGTAGGAGAGCACTCGGAGAGTGAGAGGACAGACGACGATGAAATTTACGTTTTAAGCTGGATATGAGCCTTTCTGTAGGGGTGACTTCAGCATGACAAATGAACGTCGGAAGGATCGGCATTATGAGGAGTGACACGCGCTGGGGCTTGGTAGGAGGCTTGAAAAGAGGCTTGCTCCAACGAACTATCCAAAAGAATACCACTTCAGCTCTTTATTGGAATTATTATCTAAACAGAGAGGAGTTTATGAGGAATGTGATTAATGAGGTATACCGTATCGCAAGGCCTCCCGCCCTCTCTGAAACACCTTCTTCTGGATAGCCAGGAGCCAATCACGACGGCAATATCAAGAAAACGTTCTGTATACGGTACATTTGATGTTATCGAGTAGAGGCCACCACCGTGATGGGAGTGGAAAAGGTCCGACCAATCGGGGTGGCTGCTGGAGCAAACACAAACACTCGCATGTGTCCTGATGCTGTTACTCGGATCGTAGCCCAGCTCCCCTCAATCCCCAGTCGTGCGAGTACGAAATCAGAAACCTTCTCGCAGCCATATCCATGAGACTTCGTCTTCTCGTGCCCACCCTCGCGGAACATTTTGCTGATGCCGCAAGCATCGTACAAGCCTTCGAGAGTGCGGGGTTCAGAACTTCCTACGACCTGCTCTTCGGGGATCCTCCAGAAGTGCTCTTTTCCAAGCTTCCAGGCGGTACCATAACTTACTCAGACTTGCAAGATTTTCTTTCGCAAGTGGCGACTGCGACAGCAGCCCACGGCTTGGCTGGAGATGTCGCCCTAGAGGAAGAGCAGAACGTCAAGTCAGCTCAGTTCGGAGGAGAAACGGGGGTCTTTGAGCTGGACGAGATGGCAGCGGGGGTCTTCGGGGCTTACGGGGTTACAGAGGTGTCGGGAAGTGCGGCTTCTCGATTGGTTCTCTGGATAGTCGTCCGCCATCTGGCCCAATATGGAGAATCGTCAGCATTATGGATCGACACCTCGTATGATTTCTCAGTTGACCAAGCTGTCTTGGCTCTACAAAGCATACCGTTCAAGGTCGGCTGCACCCTTTGAAAATGACTACTCATCTTACATTGACTTCATACTCTGCAGGACGCGGCAACGGCTCTCGATAGGCTGCAAGTATCACGATCCTTGGAGCTCTCGGAAGTTTATGATGCTCTGGATGCGCTCCGTAGCGCTTTAACTGTGAGCAATATCCTTCTAAGGACAGAACTGGGTCTCAGGGAAAAACGACTAATCGAAGCATTTCCAATTCTAACTCCAGACACTAGCTCAAACCAATAACCACCGACCTTCTCCCATCCGATACGTGGTCATATCACCCATAAACGCGATATTTTCTCAGTTACTGAGCGGGGCGAGCTCGCAAGGACATGCCATCCTTTCCACGTTTATGCATCGGCTGTCAGCGTTGGCGAGATCCTTCAGGCTGACTTTCCTTGTGTGGTTTTCCTGCAAAGTGCGCTTGTTGTTGCTAACTTTCTGTCCTTCTTGTGGACCAGGTTGTCAATAGCGTGGTTGCAAGTCAGGGTCAAAATCCTCTTTCAGCTTTTCCTTCAACAGTCACCAAGCCAGGACTGGGCCCGACGTTCACGTTTCTTTGCGAGAATACCATCTGGACTGCGCGAGCCGATGATATTTTCCCGGAGGGAGATGAAGGATTGGCGAGTTTGCAGGATGGAAATCCCAATTGCCGTGTATTCATTGCTGAATGCTTCCGGTCACGAAATCAGGTAAGCTCGCAATACTCAATTGGCCGGGCGGCCCTGACGAGATGTTTTTAGATTTGTCGAACCTGGTGCCCGTTTGCCATTCGGAACGGTAGTGTGATAGAGGCTGTGGACTGGACGACGAAAGAGGGTGATGAAGCTCCATTAGAGGAAGGCGATATGTAACGAGCTTCGTGGTAATATTGTATGGCAGGACCAAAAACAGGCCTCTGGGATTTGCTGTAGGTCCATTGTCAACTCCAACGATCCATCCTTTTGTGGCGACATGAAGAGTGGAACTATGCTGTTGCAGCGGCAGCGTTTCTCTCTTCTCGCCGTTGGCGAAGGAGACCTTGCTTCTCCGCGATCATTTCCCTCTGGCTATGCTCCCACCCGTCGGCGAGGTAGCCAAAGGCACCAAAGCCAGCTGCAGAGAGAAGATATGCGACGGGTCCTGTGGTGAAAATGGCATGAAATACCGATTCAGAACACCCGTGGCATATGGGATGTTTTGACGCGAACTTACCCGATGCCACTGGACGCTTCTGTAGCCCCAATTGGAAGGCACGGACTCCCAGACCGAAGGTGGCAAAACCAAGGGTGTTGAATAACATTGCGATTGAGATAACAGCGATCGGAGTTTGGAGGTAGTTGGCGTGGGCCCTTGGTGAGTGAGATTGGGCAGAGTAGATTGGTTGGGAACGAAATCCAACGCCTGGGAGGAACAAAGCTATCCAAACCTCCCATCCCACGTAAAGCAGCACAGAAGCGCCCAATTGTCCTCTCGCCACCACCCTTCCATTCTCTCGTTTTGCCTCAACAAGACCTAAACAATGTCCGAAGCTCTTCCAGATGTTAATCTTGCCCACAAGGCAGAGGTTGAACGGAAGCTCAATATTGGGAAGGAGAAGAAAGCAGCAGCGGACGAATGCTTCAAGGCTGGCGATATCAAAGGGGGTAAGTGTAAATGGCATTCCAGACCAGTAAATGTATATTTACATGTATACATATACACTAGCCCTTCGTAACTATCATGAGGTGATTGAATATTTCTGCCTTGTCGTACAATCTCTTGACATCACGTCGCTTTGACCGGGCGGATTGCAATGATGCTGCAGGCATTACTATATCTTCAAGGGCTCGACAAGAACGCGATGAGGTATTCTCTCATTAACAACCCAGGCTTGATTGATTATTGAATCATATTGCTTAGTGCCATCGCGGGCTCCTCCGCTGAACCGGGCAAGGACAAAAAGACTGAGGCGAGTTATCGAACACGCCACTCCACATCCTCTGCTTGACTTATGAAAGTTGCCCGCAAATACAGTCAGATATGATGATTGAGAAAATTCACGGAAATATCTGCGGTTCGTCTGAGTCATTTCGATGCCCTATATTGCTTGCCTCGTGTTTAATCTTGTGGATACCTTACAGCCTGTCACATCAAGAATGGGAACTGGAAACGGGCGGAAGAAGCTGCTAATCAGGTTTGCAGAATAGCTGTCTCTTGTTGCTGTTGCGAGAAGGGTGCTCACTGAATCTCGGTTATGATCGATAGGTCTTAAAGAAGAACCCAGATAATCAGGTTTGTCTGAGATATTTCTACATGGGACCCTTCACAATAACATATTGTATATAGAAAGCCAAGCTAAGGAAAGCGAAGGCGCTCGCGGGCTTAGGCTTTGCCGAGAAGGCTGTGGTCATCTTGGAAGAATTGCACACCGCAGATCCCAATGGTGCGCACCGTCTCCGATAATAACATTATTGTTAAAACTAATTCATATATTAGATACGGAGATTACTAGAGAGCTGGCAAAAGCCAAGGAGGCTGACAAGGCAGCGACGGCCAGAGGTTTCAAGAAGTTCAAGGGTGAGCTGATTGGCAGGCTGGGGTTATTTCTGGGTTTAACTTCCAGCAATCGATCAGGATTCCTCAGCAAATCGTCGGGTGCAGAAGCTGTCGCGATGGACGAGTCGTCAGACACCGACGACGTCGAGGAAGTGACGACCAAGTTAGAAGAGTCGCGTATCGAAGAGGTGGGGGCGTGAATGATACTGTAGTTTTCTTTGTTTTAGTCCCTAGTTGTATCTTGGTAAATCTTGCGCCTTCGTTAATACTTCTGTCAGTGAAAAGAAACCCTTCCAGCGTCCAGAGCTGGCAGGACTGCTGTTTACTATATATGGGACTTCTGGGAATGTCGGTACCTGTGGCGTTTCCCAGAGAGGAATGGAGCTGTTGAAACTCGACCGACCTTACACCACAGCCGAAGGCTCCGCTGCTTTCAGCGGTCTCTCAACACAATCGAAGCCAGTAACCTGGTGGTATTGACGTGGGCCCCATTACTATGAGTTACGGTGAGCTTCTCCTCGCGCATTGGGCGCCATCACGATTTTGACTGGCTGACCCCTGAGGTTGCCCCAGCTACCAGGCCAACCGCCGCCCGCAAGGGCAAGATAGTCAGTATTATGCGCATAACTATGAGGAGCTCTTGTCTAACCCCTAGAATACTTCTTTGCGTTAAAGAGGCCTCCTCGCCGGGTAAGTCGTGCAGATTCGAGAGACGGAGCCGGAGCCTGAAAGGTTGACACCCCTGGGCCCTCTCACAGGCTCCAGAATCAGAGTCATCAGAACAGTGGAAGATCTTGCAGCACTCAATACGCGAGATATTCAATCACAACGCGCGGAGTTTATCCTTTGAGGAGAATTACCGCCATGCGTACAACATGTGTCTCCAAAAGCAGGGAAGCCAACTCTACGAAGGCGTTTCGGGGCTCATTGTGGAGAATCTTGACAAGCTGGCTAAAGAGCAGATTGTTCCCGCTTTTCCTACCAGTATCTCAGTCAGGGGAATTGACCATGTTCAGCAAGCCCAAGAAGGAGAAAGGCTCTTGAAGGCCGTTCGGGAAGTATGGGACGACCACATTAGCAGTATGAGCAAGCTACGAGATCTTCTCAAGTACATGGCAAGCGCGTTTCACCCTTCATACACATCATTGTTCTGCGCTAAACAGGGCTGTTCCCCGGTGGCTTGCACAAACAGGATCGTACACACGTCCCGCCCGCGCGAGTCCTCCCAATATTTGAGCAGGGCCAACAACTGTTCTTGGAGCGAGTCATCCGATCACAAGACTATTCCATCAGAACGCATCTGATAACGACATTGTTGACCCAAATCCAGATAGAGCGGGATGGTTATACCGTCAATCGTTCAGCGGTCAAGGGATGCGTAGAGGTCCTGTTGGAACTCAGGGATAGGAGGGATTCTTGGGACTCTGCGGCGTCGGTCTACGAGAAGGACTTTGAGCCGACCTTTCTGAAGGAGAGCGAGGCGTTCTACAAGGCAGAGGCCACTCGACTTTTGGACTCGTGCAATGCCATGCAGTACCTGAAGAAGGTGAACGAGCCCCTGGGTTGTACAGGTGGAATGTGCTAATCACCTATTACTAGGTTGAGGAGCGGTTCATGTCGGAAAGTTCGCGCACGCAGTACTACCTTTCGTCAAAGAGCGAGGCCCCTCTCATCGCGATACTCGAAAGCCACCTCCTCATACCGCATCTTCAAACCGTCATCTACATGCAATCTTCAGGACTTGACTTTATGATCGATGGAGACAGGATCGATGACCTGGCTCGCATGTACCGCCTCTTTATCAGGGTACCCGAAGGACCTCCAACTCTGCAGAAGGCCTTGAAGGAGTCTGTGATCCGCCGAGGAAAGGAGGTGAACGCGCTTGCTACGACTGGCCCATCGAATGATGCGGATGCCGAAGGAGATGGGGAAGGAGAGGACGCTGCCGAAGATACTAAGGCGAAGGCGAAGAAGAAGGCTCCAGCTCAGAAGGGAGCTGCGTCCAGAGCTGCTGAAGCCGCATTACAGTGGATGCAAAGCGTATTGGAGCTCAAGGACAAGATGGACAAATTGCTCAAGCGTTGCTTTGCGGACGACCTGGCGATACAGACTAGTTTGAGCGACGTGCGTGGTATCCCGTTTGCTATTCTCTATGCGGACGGAGCACTTATTACCTTCGGTTTTACTAGGCTTTCGAGACGTTCATCAACGATAATCCAAAGTCTCCGGAGTATATCTCCCTCTTTATCGATGAGAACCTCCGGAAAGGCCTCAAGGGCGTACGTCAACGATGTGCTAGGACATAGCGGAAGCGCTGATAATAGTCTCTTCAACAGAAATCCGACCAAGACGTGGATGCCGTTCTCGAGAAGACGATCACCGTCTTCCGCTACATCAGTGAAAGGGATGTATTTGAGAGGTATTACAAGGGCCACTTGGCGAAACGTCTCTTGCAGAATCGTTCGGTGTCTGATGACGCTGAACGAGGGATGCTGGCTAAGCTCAAGGTGGAATGCGGAGTGCAGTTTACACAGAAACTTGAAGGCATGTTCAACGACCTCAAGGTCTCAAGTGACCATATGTCGGGTTTCAGGGATCACCTTGCAAAATCCCAAGTGGTGAGTCGGTGACGACAAAGCACGAGAGCGTTGCCCTAACTGTGAGGCTGTTCCGGGCAACGTTTTTAGTTGCCACCGATAGACATCTCTGTCAACGTCCTCACTTCCACGTTTTGGCCTATGGCACTCAAGCCTGCGCCGTGCAACTTCCCGCCAAGCATGGTGGACTCCTGCAAGGTTTACGACCGGTTCTATCAATCTCGACACACTGGGCGGAAGTTGTCGTGGCAACCGTCCATGGGCTCCGCTGATGTGCGGGCCACATTCAAAACGAGGACGCACGATTTAAACGTGTCGACGTTTGCACTGGTTATTCTGTTGCTGTTTGAGAATCTGGGCGAAGGAGAGTTTTTGACTTATGAGGTCGGACTATAAACTTCCAATGGACAAGGCCTTCAGCTGAAGTTTATGGGTTTGTAGGAGCTGAAGGACGCCACTGGAATTGAAGAGACGGAGTTGAAGCGACAACTTCAATCCCTGGCTTGTGCCAAGTTCCGTGTTCTGAAGAAGCACCCTCCAGGAAGAGATGTCGCTAACGACGATTCCTTCTCGTTCAACTACGAATTTACGTGTCCAATGCAGAAAATCAAGATAAGTACGATCTCGTCCAAGGTCGAGAATCCGGAGCAGCGTAGGGAGACGATGGAGCGAGTGGATGAAGAGCGGAAACACCAAACGGATGTGAGCCAGCACTCTAAGCCACTGAGTTTACCGAGCGGTTACTGATCGGCGGCTTGACAGGCCTGCATTGTGCGCATCATGAAGGATAGGAAGGTGCTATCGCACACTGAGCTTATCATGGAGGTGACGAGGCAGTTGGCGACGCGGTTCCAGCCTGCGCCCCCACAGATCAAGAAACGCATCGAAGCTCTAATCGAGGTTTGGACTGTTTCCTTTGCACTAGATTCGAATGTGGTGTAGCTGACTTGTCTCCGGTTCCGATAGAGAGAATACCTCGATCGGGGTGATGATAAGAACTCTTACCGATACCTCGTGCGTTCCTTTCTGGACTTGCTTCTCTGTCAATAACGGAATATTCTGACCCTCTTGTCTCACAGGCATAATGGATTGTTCTCTGTGGGAGGAGCGCGCGCCCGTCTGTGTGTAGCTGATATTGTCATTGAAGTCGACATGTAATTGTACTTTAATGCATCGAATACTGCTTGCTCGCTTTCAAGTGAAGGCCCCGGTACTGTGCACCCGAAGTGACGCGAGTCGAGGGCGCCGGTTTGGTTCTTGCCGCCCACATGGCGTTTTGGGCAAGGGAGCGCCAGGGCCCCGAGACCAGTTTGTGGGCGGATTACAGTCATCCGATTGCAACACCTAGCAGGGCCGCCGATCATCTGAGGGAATTTGGGGCACACTCCGTATCCTTGGCTCGCCTAACATGGAGATTAGTGAGATTCCAAGCTACCGCAGCCGTCCAAGGTGAGGGCGTTTCTGTCGACAAGGATTGTCTTGCGGAAAAATACGTTAGCCAAGAGTTGTGGCCCCGCTTCTGCTGAGTGGTTCTAAGGAGAGGCAGAGGCTGGCAATGAGGACAAAGCTGCGGGACAACGTTGTTGGGTGCTGTCTTGGTGGGATAAGACGAGGGAGTTTGGCTGATGGGAAAAGAACGGGGTGCGCTTGTTTACTCTTGGGCCACTCACTTTCTTCCTCTTACTCCCCAATCTCGAAGCCAACTGTCCGCGGCGACCAAGGCCCCGCCCTTTCACTTAAATCTCTCAGTCTCGCTCATATAACTTTCAGTTCCACTCGCATGTCCCGTAAGTCTCTGATCCATGTACTATCTCCCACTCCGTCAAAGAAAAGCAGCCAAAGCTCATTCACACCTCAAACTCCCCGGCGGCATCATGACAGCATCTGAGCGTAGCCCGCTCCTCGACGGGCATACCAACGGGCACTCAGGCTCAAGGATTTCAGTTTCTTCATTTCTCAAAGCAGAAGGAGAGCCGACCTGGGTCGGCTCCCTTCGTTTCCTTTTGCTCAGTTCATATTTCAACCTCTTCCTCGTCTTCGTCCCTCTCAGCATTATTTCTCACCACCTCAACTGGGATGCGGGTCTGCGATTCGCTTTCAGTTTCCTTGCTATCGTTCCTCTCGCAAAGGTGAGCAGACACTCTGTGCTTGGCGTTTTGCGTCGGGTGACGATGTTTTGGGTATACTGATGTCACTGTTACGCCCCTCTCCAAAAGCTTCTCGGAGAAAGTACCGAACAGCTCAGCATGAAATTGGGAGAAACCCTTGGTGGCCTCCTCAATGCAAGCTTCGGTAATGCAGTCGAAATCATCGTCGGTGTTGCTGCTCTCATTCAAGGTCAGTCGTGTCCCTTCGAGCGTGAGGGCGGAACGGGCTGTCACCCTCCGCCCCTTCCAGCCCCACGTTGACCTCGTGCCCCTTCCATCATACTGTCTTGCTAACCTTGGAACAATCTCTTGGCAGGCGAATTACGCATCGTGCAGACATCGGTGCGTTTCGGCGTTCTCACCCCAAGCCACTCCTCCCCTGACGCATGTTTCTTTTCACAAAGATGCTTGGCTCTATCTTGTCAAACTTGCTCCTCGTGCTCGGAATGTCGTTTATTTCTGGTGCGTGGCCTCCCGCCGGTGGCTGAAAGCGTTTGAAGGGGGAAGCTGAAATGCCGTCGGCCCTCCTCAACAGGTCAAGCATACAGGCCCGAGGGATTGTTCCAAGAGACCGCAGCACAAACGTTCGTATAAGGTTCTTTCTTATCAGTTGCGTGCCTTATAGTAACATCGCCTCCTTATAGGTCCAGCTCGGTGAGTGTTTACCGCCAGTTTGCAGCCACGTGATGAAATGAGGTCTTAATGCGACTTGCTCTTGGCAGTTGATGACCTTGGCATGCCTTAGTACGTCGGGGAAAGCCACATTGACCGGTCCGCACCGTAGGCTGACGGATGCCACGTCCAGCTTTGGTCATTCCCGCTGCTTATCACAGCGCAAAGGCAGCGAACCATCCTCCCTTCAACAAGCACGTCGACGACGCACTCAATGTCCTCAGCAACCTGAACAATACTATCGGTGGGATCTTGAATATTTTGCAGCTCGCACCCCGGTCTAACGACCATTCTTACAGATGCGAAGCCACCCGCTCCAGGTGACCAATCAGAACCTGGACTCTTGATTATCTCTCGCTTCACTTCCATCCTTCTTTTGCTCGTCTACATTGCGTACCTCTACTTCCAGGTGCGTGGACCCTACGATCATTAACCTCTCGAATGGGTGACCTAACGACTGGGTGGGAAAATAGCTTGGCTCCCATGCTGATCTCTTCACCAAGAAGAGAGATGGAGATGCCGAAGAGGAGGAGGAAGAGGAACCCAGCATGAGCATGATCGCCGCCACAGTCTCGCTGCTTACGATTACCGTCATCACATCGTTCTGCGCTGACTACTGTGCGTGTTCTCTGGTTCGAATTGCGGCGAAATGGCTTACATGATCCCCCTCTAGTGGTTGCTTCCATCGAGGAAACTGCTGAGAAGTACCACATCCCCAAGCCATTCATCGGTGTCATCCTGCTCCCTCTTGTCTCGAACGCCGCGGAGCACGTCACGTAAGCCTTCTTCCATGTTCCCTCATCATAATGGGTGCATAATCCTAAAGCACGTTTTGCGGGGTAGGGCCGTCTGGATGGCTGCAAAAGGCAAGATGGACCTGACCATCGGCATTGCAGTTGGCAGCTCGATCGTGGGTCGAATTTATTGCCTACGCCACTCACTCGTTTTGACGCGCTATGTTTATAGCAAATCGCGGTTTTCGTCATCCCACTGCTCGTCTTGGTCGGCTGGGGGTAAGTAACCTTTGCGACGAATTCGGGGGAGCTAAAAACAAATTGCTTATCTCTCCGTCTGGAAATTAGCATCCACCAACCTCTGACCTTGTACTTCTCCGACTTCGAGGTATCTACGCTTTCTCTTAATGTGCTTAATCTTAACGGAAGCTAACAACACATACTGGGGATGTAGACCATCTCCTTGTTCGTGAGTGTTTTGCTCGTCAACCTCCTAGTTCAAGATGGCAGGTCGAACTACATGGAGGGTGTCATGTGAGCATCTCGTAGCCGCATGTACCCTCCCCACTTGCTGATGTATTTTGATCTCACAGGCTCGTCACATTGTATCTCGTGATCGGCTCTGCTTGTAAGATCAAAGCTCGAGTGATCCCTCATATGTCACTGACACAAGTAATATTCTTTAGTCTGGGTGTCTTAAACACTTCGTCAAGCCGCCGTCATGCAGCTCAAGCTCAAAGTTTCCACCACCGCTCAATCAATCCAACCAAGTCCCTCTTTTCTCGAAGATTCGATCTATCCTTGGATTTCTTGATCTTTTTCTCTCGATACACGATACCCGTCCGTGTTTTACTATTTCCCCGTTTTAGGCTTTTGGAAGAAAGCGCCCCGAATACATCCCAACCTGCGGTTTCCGAATCACATGTATTTTGCTCGACGAAGGACATTGCTAACAATTGGTGCATCTCGGAATCTGGATATATATCATTTCTGCTCTGCAAACTGTTCAGACCAAGTCTGAAGTCTTTCCCATCTCCCTCCGTGCCAGCCTTTGATGATATCAAAGACGGACTCGAATCCCGGATCCTGCTTGGTAGGAACTCGTTTCGCCCACATGAACAATGAACAAACCAGGATGTCCGCATAGGATGGAGTGGCTCCCATTAGGAAATCTCCCCCTCCGTTCCGCGATATGTAGGTATCTAGTGCGGCCAGCTCCTTTTCGAGGGCGGAGAGCGACGTCGCTCTCTCTTCTCCAACACCCATTTCAGTGAGATTTCTGCCAAGCATCTTCTCCCGAGTTCGAATGTAGTATTCTGCGTCTGGACCGTCCAAGATCGCAGTCATTTGAGGCGCCACCAGCGGTATGACAGGAAGGAGGAGGTTTGTCCGGACCCACGTGAGGAACATGGCTTGAAGCGCCTTTGTACCCTCAGGGAGGAGTGGCCTTTGAGGGTACTTGGAGTCCAAGTATTCCGCAATGATCTGAGAATCGACGACTAGAGTGGGTTCCCCTCCTGGTTCCGGGGAGGGATCGGAGATGACCGGCAAGGTGAAGAACTCCTTCCCGGTGCTGGAGATAGATGAAGGATGAAACCCGAGGGACTTCAAGGTGGCCTCAATATCGGGTAAGGAGATCCATACGGTCTTGTAAGGGATTTGTTTGTAGTTCAGGACGAATCTAGCAGAGGAAACGGTTCAGGGCGTCAACTCGCGTCTCAGCTCCACATATGCATTCTCAGTTGATACTTACCGAGTCTTCCAAACATTAGGCTAGAAGGTCGAATAATGTCAAATTGGGGACCCAGAGACGATTAGTACAAGTCTACTCACAGACCATCCCATCCCCGGGGAGAGTTTCGATTTAATGTCATAAAGGATCAGAGGGTTGGCGACGGTGGCGCCTCCCTGACCTGGCGAAGTGGACAAATGGTCCTTTATGTGCGTAATTTGAGAAATGCAAGTAGATGATAGCTGCGACATTTTGCAAGACGTCGTCCAGGAAATCGGACAGCGAGAGTGCCTACTTGATGACCCCTTTTAGTACGTTGCCAGTCCAGTGGATCAGCTAAGCGACTCACTAAAGAACCGTGTCTCGTTTCAGTGTCTTAGCTAGTCACTAATAGAGTTTAGTGGCCGTAATTTCTTGATTGAAAGACGATTGCTACCGTACAGAGACACTGATCCACTCTTCCTATATAAGACGGAGTAGAGAAGTATCGCGGCCCGGTAGTTCCAGGGAACACGTATGCCCTCATTCACCGGGATCCTCACTGAATCATAATGCAGTCATATTTTGCTCCGCATCTAGCTAAAGAACGCGCGGCGCTCGTAATTCGTAGTAAATTTTGGGAACCTTCGAGCCCCTAGAGATGAGACGAGCCGTGGGACCGACGCCTCATCCTCCATCAAGCCTTTCAGGCGAATTCGAAAGATTTCCAGGCATACTATAATCATCCATCTATCCACTGTAGCTAACTCAAACCAAAGCAACAGATAAATATAAATCAACTGCGGGAGATGGACATGGAGAGATCAAGCGAAGAATGGAACAGGCTCGTAAACGGTTGGCGTGCTTTGTACTCGAAAAAAGGCATTGGTGTCTCGCCGCCCGAGCTCCCTCTGACGACGCGTACAGAAAATCTCTGCCCGGCAGTCGATTGTGGAGGATCAGGTGTGGAGGGCGAACGTGCCGACGGTTGGATTACGAGTCGTGCCGATGGCCAACGACGATGCCGAAGCGAGTGTCCAACGCGCGTCCATTCTATTTCTTTATTATTGATCATATCGCGTGTTTTGTTTGTTCGGTTTTGTCTTACCTTCTGGTATGTTTGTGTGGACGGAGGTTTGTCTCGTCCGCTGGGCTCGAGCTGTAGTATAGTTCGAGCATTGGACGGTTGTTGGTTGTTGCTAAGCTCTCAGCAGTCATCCGGGATAATATAAACAGTTCCGCTAACTGGGGGCATATTTCTTGATAGTTTCCTCCTAATACACGATACCCGCCTCTGTTTTACTGGCTCGGTTTCACGCTCTGGAAGAAAGCTCCTCAAATACATCCCAACCTGCGGTATCGGAATAATATTTACATATTTTGTTCGAGGAAGGACATTGCTAACAATTAGTACATCTCGGGAATCCAGGTACATTCATTTCTGCTCTGCAAACTGTTCAGACCAAGTCTGAAGTCTTTGCCATCTCCCTCCGTGCCAGCCCTTGATGATATCAAAGACGGACTCGGATCCTGGATCCCGCGTGGTAGGAACTCGTTTCGTCCACATGAAAAATGAACAAAGCAGGATGTCACCATAGGTCGGAGTGATTCCCATTAAGAAATCTCCCCCTCCGTTCCGCGATATATAGCCATCCAGCGTAGCCAGATCCTTCTCCAGGGCAGCGAGCGACGTCGCTCTCTCTTCTCCGACGCAGATATCAGTGAGCTTTTTGCCGAACTGTTGCTCCCGAGTTCTAGTAAAGTATTCTGCGCCGGGGTCATCCAAAATTGCAGGTACTTGAGGCACCACCAACTGGAGTAAATGAACGAGGAGGTTCGTCTGAGTCCATTTGAGGAACATGGCTTGTAACGCCTTTGTACCCTCCGGGAGGAGCGGTTTTTGGGGGTACTTGGAGTCCAAGTATTCCGCAATGACTTGAGAATCGACGACGAGAGTGGGCTCTCCTCCCGGTTCGGGGGAAGGATCGGAGATGACAGGCAGAGTGAACCATTCTCTCCCGGCTCTCGTAACAGTAGAGGGATCGAACCCGAGGGACTTTAAAGTGGGCTCGATATCGGGGTAGGAGACCCAGACCGTCTTGTAAGGAATTTGCTTGTAGTTCAGGACAAACCTGGCGAAGGAAAGAGATTCAGGGCGTCAGAGTGCGTCTTGGGTCTTACCCCTCGGTTGATACTTGCCGAGTCTTCCAAACATTAGGCTAGATGGTCGAAAATGATCAAAACGGGGAGCCGACGACGAGCGGTGCAAGTCAACTCACAGACCATCCCATTCCCGGGCCAGAGAGTTTCGATTTAATGTCATAAAGGATTAGAGGGTTGGCAGCAGTGGCACCTCCCAGAACTGGCGACGAAGCCAGATGGCCCTTTATATGCGCAACTCGAGAAATGCAAGTGGACGATAGCCGCGACATGTTGCAGACGTCGTCCAACGATGGTCGTTGAAAAGAAGGGGGTCCGGGAACCGGAGAACGCGAGGTGCCCGGTTGATGACAAACCCACCCCCTTCAACGTGGCCAAGACTTTCACGCGAAAGGGTTCTAGCATATCATATTTGTCCATTTATCCACTGTAACTAAAGCAATTGAGAACAACGAATAAAAAATAAAATCAACTGCGGAAGATGAACATGGAGAGATCAAGCGAAGGATGGAACGGGATGGTCCGAGGTTGGCGTTCCTTGGTACTCGAAAAGAGGAACCGCTGTCTCGCCGCCGGAGCTCCTTCTGGCAAGTCGCACAGAACGTCTCTTTTCGGCAGTCGGTCGTGGAAGATTGGGAGTAAGGTGCGAGCGAGCCGACTTGAACGAATAGATAGACCGAGCATCGGACGGTTGCTGGCTCTCGCTAGGCTCTGGACTGTCATCGGGGATCACATCGACAGTTCTGCTGGTTATGGGAGTCGTCTGGGGATCCTCGTCAGCGGCTTCTGGTGATGCTGCCTGCTCGCCTTCTTGTGGCTCTGGCTCAGGGATGTCATGCCATTCACCAGAAATGGACTGCCGGACGTCAACGGTCATGTCGGGAGCAGCGTTGAGGAATCGCACTCCAAACGCGTGCCACTCCGTCTGGGTCATACCTCCAACCATGTCCAGCAGATCAATGTCGACCTCTCGTACTTGCTTGCTCTGATCTCTCCAGCGCATCGGTCCGCGGCTGACACTGCTCATGCTGCTGACACTTGCATGCGACGTGTGGCTGGCGCGACTCGAAGTCCCCGATTGAGAACTATCATTTTTCCGCAGCATGGCTAGACTGCCTGCCCCAGATTTGCCAGCAGGGACAGGTGTCACAGGGAGGATGGTTGCCGAATCCATCCCAGCGGTATAGATAGCGGGAGGATGAAGAGCATCTCTCGAGGGGCTTGCGATGATCAAAGCAGGGTCGCTCGGGAAGATCAGGGGTATCATGTAGCGACTGTTCATGAGCTCGCCTAGAGCCTCTGGAGGTTTGGGGGCAGTCCATTCGCTTTTGGGGTGTTCGGGATCAAACAGGTTGTCGATGAGCCGCTGCATTTCGTCCCTTTCGCGGGTTTTGGAATCGGAGCTGCGAGAGGCGGTATCGTTGACAGCTTCCTCACTACTGGAGCTCGGCAGCTCGTCGTCTTGTTCCCGCTGCCTCTGATGGAGGTATTCAAGCAGTCAGTGCGACTCGTCTCCGAATATGCTGCACAATCCTCACCTCCTTCCGTGCCATTTCGACACCCAGTTTGATCCTCTGCCTTTCCCAATCCTTCTGCAATTGAGCGAGATATTGGCTACACTCGTCCGTCATTCGACCCTCGTTGACTTCGAATCTGTAGTCCTTCACAGCTCTTCGCATTTGCAAAGGATTAAGACTCTTCATCGTCTGGATTGTATCGACCAGCGCGGCGAAGTCTGTTATCGATGACAGACACTACCCAGGGAAACAGTGAGTTTAAGGTCATACCAAATCACGTAAATTTGTCCTCACCTGGAGCCAACTGAGTAGTTGCCGGACTGGGGTGAAATGACTGGAGACCCCCCTTGGCAGCCCGATCCTCGCCACCCATTCTTCCAAAACTCCAACATTCATACCGACCTGCATAGCGCGACTGCGGCAGAGGTACCTTTTCCGACTAATAAGCCTATTGAATAATTCAGACGAAGTCCAGTAAAAGATCTGAGAGTTTGCTTGAACGATCAAAGCCGGGTTGATTCCATAGAGCGATAACAAGGTGTGCAGTGCGGTGAGAATGGACGTAACAGTAGCTGGACTTGGCGCGTTGGGATCAGCGGGTGGTTGCTTGCTTGTTGGTGGAGGAGTAGGAACATCTTTATTTGGAAGTGTAGCTGTAGAGGTGATCGAGCTTAACGAGCTCACGCTCGCGCTTGCGCGAGAGAAGCGAAGAGAGGCAAATCGTTCAGATAAACTGGAGGATGTGGGTCGGCCGTTTGTTTCGTTGCCCGACGACTTAAAAGTCGGCGATTGGGGAACAGAGGGAGACGACGAGGTTTTGTTCTGTGGCGGGCTCGCTGGCGTTGTTTTCTTTCTTCCACTGGTCAGGGAGCGGAAGAAAGACCACTCGTCGTCGAATTTGACGGAATCGAACTCTGACGCGAGTGGCGAATGATCCAACAGGGCAGTGTCTATGAGTGGGTCGATCCGCTTTTCCACAACCCGGATGACGAAGACTAAAAGTCAAAATGTTGATCAGGACTGGAAACCCTTTGGCAACAGGAAGGGTTGATGCTTACCGAAAACGGCATTAATCATCTCCTCGAGCAGCTCGAAGAGCTCGAGCTCCTCGCAGATTGCGTTCACTTGGTTGTCGCATCGTAAAAGGTGTAGGAAGGTCGTCGTGTTAAATAGCCAGAAAGAAAGATGGGCGAGGTCCTCTGGTTTGGCCTGCGTAGGAAATTAGCTAGGGCTGACCTCTACGACCCTAATTCACTCACATGGACCGTTTCCTCAATCTTGTCCACAGCTCCGACTATGACTTCTTCCACCCAGTCGTGGTCACACCAGACAGCAGCAAATCGAGCGAGGTAGTATAACCCATTTGCAGGCGCGGTGCGTTTTGAAAGTGGCTTGAGGACTGGAGTAACGTTGGCAATGAGGGAGTCAAGGAGTTGAGGAAGGTTCGACAGAGAAAAGACAAGAATGGATTCGTGATTGTGAGTTGGTGTGTACGGAGTAGGCACCTCTTCATCGTCAGATTCTTCATCGTCAGAGCCCGATTCCGACTCGCTCTCGACGGATGCCGCGTCGTCGTGGTCTTCGCCCCACCATTCGTCGGGTAGGCTCAGGACGTGGCCGATCTGGCCCCACTCCTCACGCCTCCTTCGTCCTTTCTGTTCCCGCATCTCTTTTCTTCGCTTCTTTCGTTCTCTTCTCCGGTCGATCTCGCTGCCGTACCAACCACGTTCACGCATCGCCTGTTCCAGCAGGAATGCGATGTCCGCGCGAGTCGGCATCTCCTCATACGCGGTGATTACGTCCAGCGGTGTCAGACCTCGATGCGACTTGCTGAGAGGCGAGGCACCGTGCGTTAGTAAGTATGAGACGAGTGTAGGTGGCGCATGGAGGGCTGCAAAGTGTAATGGCGTCCATCCAGCTACAGGAGGTTTCGATCACGCAGTCAGCCAAAAGTTAGGTTACGCCCCGAGTGACGGCAAGAGGGGACTCCGAAACGCGCCACACATACCTGAGTCTCCGGTGTCAACATCTGCTCCCTCTGAGATGAGGAGTCTGACGGATTCCTCGCGTTCGATGTCCCGGTCTGATTCCTCGCCAAACCCCAGGATTGCTTGGCTGACCAGTCCAAGTCCATCATCGTCGACGACGGAGAGGTCCACCTGGTTGCGTGTAAGCGAGTTGCGCAGAATAAACGTCAGCAGAGCGATATCCCCGAAGAGAACCGCTTTGGAGAGCGAGTGGGCAACGAGAATCCTTCGTTGCTCGATGGTTAATGCCGGTCCATCGAGGAGCTCGACCAGCGTCTGCGGCGTCGGGTAGATGGGATTAAGGTCTGGCTGAGAGATGAATTCGATGCTGTCTGATTGCATGAAGGTTGTTCTATAGCAGCATTGAGCGTCTGCGAGTGGGAGTGGTAGTTATGGTAAGGTGAATCTTCGCAGTCCAACTCGACAGGCGTCGCCAGTTCCAGGGGTTCCTGGAGAACGGCTATTTCCTAGCTTATCCCCGTTAAGCGCTTGACTGGAAGAAATCTGCACTCTCGATCCCCACACATCAATGTCGCCCATTCCAAAGAAACGAAAGCTGCAAACACATAGACAGGACGAATCTGAAGCTTCAGGTGACCAGCATGAAGGGTCTGGGTTGGAGTCGGGCTCGGACTCTGGCAGTGATGCGGGCAGTGCGTCCAGTATCGACACCGAGACCGAAATAGCGCTCTCGCGTCTTCCTGACAAGTCGAAGAAGACATCAAGTTAGTCTCTAGAGGCTTCTCTTTGATACTCATTTCTTACTTGGCTGGCTGTGTGTCCGCAGAACGGAAGCGAAGGGCTATATCCCCGACCCCTTTCGGCCAGACTCTTACCGCTCTTCTCGAGACGTCGACAGCGACCTCTCAGCCGCTGGCATTACGTCCTTCAATAGCGCAGAAGAAGAATGAAGAGAAGCTGGAGATGCGTGCCAAGAAACTCCTTCAGACGGAACGTAAGCAGAAAGAGGACATTGGCAGGGTGAAGGATGTCATTGGCGGTTGGGGAGGTGAAAAAGAGCGGGCTCTTCGGAAAGTAGCCCAAAGAGGAGGTGCGCAAGCTTATTTCAGGTGTTGTACACGACCCTTACGCTTCCGTCTTATTAAAACAGTGGTGAAGCTGTTCAATATGATCCAGCAGGTGCAATCTACGGAAGACAACGGTGACGGGAGCTCTGAAGATGAGAGGCATCGCAGAAGAGGATACGGAAAGAAACGACGCCAAGACACAAAACAGAAAGAGAAACAGGAAGAGAAAGGTAGGAGGCCCCAGAGCAAATTTTTCTATACGAATGGTTATAATTGAGGACTTATTTCGTTTTCTAGTCGCCCTTGGGCAGGACGACTTCATGAAGATGATTCGTGCTGGAGGGGTGGTTTCGAAAGCTTAGGTGTCTTGGGGTTTGTGGCTCTTGGGTCTAGATCTCTTGGCTGTCATCGTGCCCCACCAGAGACTCGTGCAATGATATCCTCACCATACTGTGGCGCCGAGATTCAAGGAGCACGCTCGTGTTGCTGTTTGTTCCACTTAATCGTGTCGCTAATAATGCATGTTAGTCCTCCCCGTCATCCCTCCAGCATCTGCATCTGCGGGTGCACTTGACTATTTTTGTCCAACTGGGGATCATCCCGGCATGCGGCCTATGACGTAATGCTCTCCTCAACCACCAACTTCACCCATGCCTCAGAAACCAGACGCTTCGCCTCCAGCACCCAGCAGCAGCAATGACCATCCACCAACTGACATTATTGCACAACCAGAGCAAACGATGGGCTTTACACATCCAAGTAACGACTCTACAACGAACTTGAAGCCTCCAGAGCGCCCTCCACCGGACCCCGAGGCTCAGGGGGTCAAGATGGATTCATCGAGTCGCTGGAGCGATGCTGCACTTCATGCTAGGGGAAAGGCGAGTTGCTCAATACTGCCTATGTCCAGTAAGCACGGACCGTAAAAGGAGCTAATGGCGATTCGCAACAGTGCAGATAAGCCAAGATGCTGCTTTATCCGGGAAGAACGACGTCAAGTCTCGATGGAGAAGAGCAATCTTTCTAGCCAACAGACTGTCAAATGGCCGAAGCGTGATGATTAGCGGGCCAAAGTATGACCTCAATGACCATCATCCAAAGTCGGAGAAGGCAAAGATATTGGAGACTCAGCATTGGCTCGAACTTATCGATTCGAAGCACCGCTACGGCTCAAATCGTAAGTGTGACAGATTATCAAGAAATCGCCGCTGCTCAGTCGTTCTTCCTCAGTGAAATATTACCACCGTCGATGGATTGAAGATGATACCAAGGAGAATTTCTTCCAATGGTGATATTGCTATGGTATCAACGCTGGGGCCGGTTGCTGACATCTGGCCTAAACTTATCGTAGGCTTGACCACGGGGGAGGAAAGGACCTCGACTTGCAACAGTGTCCACGAGAACGGCTGGAAAGCGAACGAATAATGTAAATCCAGAGTGGTCTGGAACCTCGCATCACTCCGCTGATGTTTGCTTGCTATAGATACCTAAGTGCCGAACAAAGGCTCAATTACTTGACCAAAATTGACTCGCAAGGAAGGCTTCGTTGGGCTCGGAATAACGAATTTGTGGATACCACGCCAAATCGGTAGGCCCCACGTCTTCCGCTTATCTCCGACCTAATGGCTCAACGAAGACCCTTGATACCACAGATGGAAAGATGCAGGAGAAGGGAAGGGGATTATACCCACGACCGGAGAGGAAGACGACCGACATGACCCAAATGCACGACGTCGAAGCAGCTTCGATACCAGCACGTCGAGCCTCGTCTCTTCCTCCTCCTCAATTAGCTCGCGCGCAAAACACCACTATTCAGGAAAAGATGCGGACAAGGGCAAGCTACGCCAATTCTTTGAGAAGCATTTCACAGTCAAAGGCGTAACGGAGAAGATGCTCCGGGTATGAGATCTCAATTCCACGACAATGTCGCGGAGTAAGTTTACTAAAGCGCGATCGCTATCAGAAAACTCTCCGCAAGAATACCTGGATTTACGTATGCGACGTAGATTGTGCGTGTATGGCTATCCTTTTGAAGGCTGCAGACTGCTTAAATTCTGTTCTGAATCGCAGATAACATGTTTGTTGGGATCAAGCAGACAGGAACCTTCCAACATTCTTCCTTCTTTGGAGGGTCAGTTAGTTCTGCCGGACTCCTGACAGTGAAAGAGGGGCTTGTGACTAGCCTCAGTCCGCTATCGGGACATTACCGTACAGACATACCCGTAAGCCGGTCAACATTTACAGTATCTGGTGCCGCTGGTCCTGACAGCTGCTCCATCACGCAGTACTTCGAAGCCTTCGTCAAGGCGTTGCATGAACGTGGCCTAGATCTCCACAAGATCCACATCACGAAGGAAGAAGCCATCTTATGGGGAATCAGCCACTGGGGCAAGTTCAACAAAAAGAAAGGGACGTTCGTCAAGACCCGAGCAGAGAAGGTCAAGGCTGAGGTGAAGAAGGTTGAGCAGGTCGTAAAGGGCAACAGTCTTAGGTCCGAGAAGAACGAGACGAAGAAGGGGGAGGAGGCGAAAGCTGTGGCACTCGAAACCAACAATAGACAGACCCAGCCGCCGCAGCTGACTGCATGATACCCACCTAATGTATACCTAGCTTTCGAGTATATCATAACTGGCCTTTTCAATCGCCTTACTGTTTCCAAGATGGTGCGACCAGCATCGAAAAAGCAAAAAACAAATAGTAAAATAGATCGTGAACAGCGTACATGAATACATCTATAGCTCATCCTTGACCACCTCGGCGACCTTCTCAGCAGCCTCCTCGGCCTTCTCCTTCACGAAAGCGGCGAGAATGTTGAGCTTGGTCTTGACTTCGTCAAGCTTCGAGGGAGGGGCGTTGCGCTTAACAACGATCGAGGTCAACCTGATACAACAGGACGTCAGTCAGGAGCAGATCTTTTAGGGCCAGGACAAAGAGACTCTTACCGCTTGGTCTCCTTGGCGACCCATTCTTCGGACTCCTCCATAACCTTCTTGAAGACACGGGCGTAGTAAGCTCCCTCAGCGCCAAGCTTCTCGGCAGCAGCCTTGGCGTCTGCGTAGATGGCATCACGAGCGTTGGCGGGGGCAGCGAAGAGTGATTGAGCGAGGGTGTCAAGAGTTGCGACTCGTCCGGCCTAACATAGCGAGAATAAACGATCAGAAAGAGCTCAACGCGATCAAACCAATGGCGGCCTACCTGGTCATCCAACAATCCACCTGGAGCACGATGCAGACCAGTCTGTTCATTGATGAAAGACATGATCTTATCTTCCCAGTTGTAACCATCATACTTGATTGGCTGGCTCTTCTTGCCCCTGGCGAACAGTTTGATCGTTGGGTAAGCGTTGACCTCGTTGGCCTCGCGGATGCGAGCATTTTGAGAAGCGTGGGCGTCGATGAAGGCGATCACGACATTAGGATCGTTCTTGTAGTAGGTGGCGATCTTCTCCCAGATGGGCTTGAGCGCCTTGCAGTGACCACACCATGGAGCAGTGAAAGCTGTGCAAAAGGGCAGGAGGTTAATAAGAGATTTCACCTAGAAAGACCATTACAAGGAGACTCACCGACAAAGACGTCCTTGGTTTCGTCCTACGTGTCGGATCACCAATGAGCAAATTGTCGCACCCTAGGGGAAAAGCAAAATACCCACCATGACGACTTTTTGGAACGAATCGGTGTCGACGACAACAACGTCCGAGTGGGGGACCTTGATCCTTGCAGCAACTCCAGTTTTCTCCTTGATACTATACAAGAACGTAATGGGTTACCATTCGGTCTAAAGCAGAGATGGACATCCTTTCGACATACAAGTTGGCAAAGTCCTCGAGCTCGCGACCACCTTCGTATTTCGTGCTGTCAACATTGGTGTTGGCATCGAACCATTTGATCGCTAATGATGCACATATTAAGTATGATGGTTGCACCGCATCGTGGACGGCGGTTGCTTACTCGGGAAGCCGGTCACACCCTGCTTGCTGCCAATATCCCGGCCAGGACCATCGGCATCGACTTGGGCAATGATCACCTTATCCTTCAGAAGGTGTCAGCACTACCTTAGAGGCGGCAAGAGACTCCTGCGTACCTTTGCATGATCATAAGCCTCGCCGAGTTTCGCGTAAATTGGAGCAAGGTTCTACAAAATGGTATGTCAGCAAAAACTTTGCGCGGATTGCTGCCCATATGTGAAGCATACTTTGCAGTGACCGCACCAGGGTGCATCTACCATGAGATAAGCGTTCAGCTTAAAGCTTCCTTGTGATGGAACCTAACGGCGGATGCTTACAGAATTCAACGAGCGCCGGCTTGCCTTGCCCAACAAACTCGGTAAAGTTTTTGGAGTCCAAAATCATAACATCGGCCAGGACAGATGGCGCAAGAGCTGCCAGCAGCGCGAGAGGTAAGATCATTTTGTAAAAAGTCGTGTAGGAAGTAGCTGAGGCACGGGATGAAGGGTAGAAAGGTGGTTGGACGGAAAGACACGTATGAGCTAGGCAGTGGCGCGTAATAAACCAAGCGAGGACAAACACAGCTTCAGGGGCTCAGTCATCAAGTTCAGATTTCTAGCTCCTTCGCGGGTAGTCAGCCTCCACCCCGACTACACTCTGTGTCACCGGTACCGCACTCGCGTATATATCATAGCATTGAGAATTCCGCTTGTATCGTCATCCCTCAACTGTAGATTCCAACCCACCTCTCTTATATTTCCCCAATGGCCGCCACTCAGCCCCCTCGAACCCAGCTTGAAGACGACGACGAGCAAGTTGAAGACGAACAATTTATTGACCCTAATGATGTTGCGGAAGAGGTTCCGCTGGAAGGAGATGCGCCGATGGACGAGGACGAAGAAGAGCAGGCGGACGGAACCAAGGAAGATGAAGAAATCCAGATAGACGAAAACACCATCCAGCATTTCGAGGCTCACAACGGGTCTGTGTTCTGTATTGCCGCACATCCGACACAACCATTAGCCGCATCGGGTGGCGAAGATGACCTGGGATACATTTGGGACGTGATGCATGGAGAAGAGGTCGTCAAGCTTACGGGGCATACGGACAGTATAAGCAGCGTGGAGTGGAGTTTTGATGGGGAAATGGTTGCTACAGGCGGCATGGACGGTCGCGTGCGGATATGGAAGCGAGTTGGAAAGCAGGACTGGAAGACGTGGACGTTCTTGACGGAATTGCAAGGACCAGATGAAATTACGGTGCAACAGTGCTGCAGAGCAATTGAATTATGATATTAATTATTTTCTTCCCGTTCAGTGGCTCAAATGGCATCCAAAAGGAAACGTGCTTCTCGCTGGTTCCAACGACGCGACCGTATGGTTATGGCAATGTAAGGCGACTGGCACCTTATCGCATATAAAAGCCATGACTAACATTTGATCGCTTTTAGTACCATCTGGGAATACGATGCAAGTATTTGCCGGTCACGAAGGTCCAGTGCAGGCTGGTGGATTCACTCCAGACGGTAAGTTCATCGCCAAAGCTCGCCAGATTTGTACTCTAAACCCTTGCTTCTATCTAGGCAAGCGAATTATTACTGGCGATGCAGCGGGGACTTTGATATTCTGGGATCCTCGCTCCTCCTCGCCCGTCTGGAAGATATCGCCCTCAGACGCCCGGTTTGGAATGGGGGATGGTATCACTGCTATCTCGACGAACCTTGCCTCCACCATGGCTGTTGTGGGCGGAGCTGAAGGCGAACTTCGGGTAGTGAACTTAGCAAAGGGCGAAGTTATAGGGGCTCTGGAAGGTCACAAAGAAGGAGAGAGTGTAGAGGCCATCGAATTTGTTGATTGGAGCGCGACGGGTGCAGTTGGTGGTACAGCAAGCATCGTTGCAACAGGTGCAACGGACGGAAAGATATGCATATGGGATTTGACGACAATGAAGCTGAGAACCACCTTAACGCATAACGTAAGTGCCTCCTTAGGAGTCAAGCATTCTGTCTGCGGTTCCTGAACGTCAATTGCTTTCCGCAGGACTCCATCACTTCGATTCACGTCTCCCCGAGTTCGACAGGCTTGGGGCACCACATTACATCCTCATCGTCTGATAAGACGCTGAAGACATGGGACACACGGTCAGGGCAGCTCTTGGCTGAGCACCGCGGGCATCGCGGGCCTGTCCTCGCCGCTGCCGTGGGTGCCTTCCAGGAGTACGCATACGTGCTAAGCGCAGGAGATGACGGTGTCTGTCTTGTATTCGATGCTAAACTATAGATAGAGATAAACCGGCAGCGGCTGCTGTCTATTTACCGTTAACCGATCGTCACCTGACCTCATGAACCATGCCTGACCTGTGACTCTCAGTTGCACCTTCAGCTGTACCACGCTGACATCCGGCTGCGCCGCAACTTGTGCAATTGGTCGAGGAGTTCTCGTTATCGTCCGGCAGCCGATTGACGCCGGTTTCGGATAATCAGAGCTCAGAGGAGATTTCACGCCATTATAAACACCCGAGGCGCGAGATCGAGGGGTCTTAGCCATCACCAGGACGTCCTCGACCCACCATGGCTACACCTTCGCAGACGACCAACGACGGCCAAGCTCAAACCCTGATAGACGGTCAGGCCACTCTTACCGAAGAGGAGCAAATTGCTACTCTCGTTCCCTCTCACCCCTCCCAACGGTCGTCAGTCACAGTCTGGACGCTCTCCAACGACAACCCTCATAACACCAAGATCTTAGATACCACCGACCATAATAAGGCCATTTACCTCATCAAACCCGACTTTAATGGCAAGTATACGATGACCAACATGTACAGGCTGAAGGACGATGGAACGGAGGGAGATATCTTCGGCTTCATCGAGTGGCACGAGATTTTGCCCGACCAGATTAGCTTTAACGGTGCGAAGAAGGTCAGGAAAGGCAGTTATTTTTCCAACGGCGGCTCGTTGTAAGTGTCAATCTTTCCCCGAAGTCGGTGCGCACGGTGTTGACGGTGTTTTGGTCCCAGTGCACACACTTTCAAGGATGCGCAGGGGAGAATGTACAAATGGAAGGGTATTGGTCCAGGACTGACACCCTCGGTACGTACTCAGCCCGTCCGAGAACTCATTTGCCATTGGAAACCTGACCAGTTGTTTCGCTAGCTTCACTGCGACGACAACTTCAACAGAAAGGTTCCCATCGCTCAATTCACGAGAAGCCGCCTCGACCATTCGGTGGAGCCAGCAGCTGTGGTTCCCGCCCATATTTTCCTCACACCTCGGGCAATGGAAATCAAGGAGCTCCTCCTATTTACTTTCCTTGTCCTGGAAAAGGGGCGGAGATCCAAGGAGACCAGTGAAGGCAATCGCATGAGTAGTTGGCGAGCTGAAGCCCCCGGCATTGCGCTAAATGAGGATGCCGCAAGGGCAACCAATCTCGGTGTAGGCCCCGGTGTCAAAAGGGTAGAATAAATTGTGATAATATTTCAAATCTCAGCTCAAACATTCTATGGACATATTGTTCGGTGTTCGCTGCCACACCGCGTGAACAGGACGAACGTGTCTGGAACAGCAATTCACCAGGTTTTATTTGTGTAATGCCATATTTATGAGTAAATCAGAGTTCTGATTTTGTGAACCGAGTGACCCTCTGTAAGAGTTTTGCGGAAAGACTGAAACGAGCAGGGAAGAGGATGTTATCCTAAAATGTGATGCTACGATGAGGTGGTTATAATAAGCTCAAGACTCAACACCAAGATACCTGTGGAAACACGTATACGGACTGTACGAGTGGCACAAAAGGTTCCACGAACCGATTTTAAACCACCATGGCGATCCAAGTTATTTTTAGAGACCATAGGCTGAGTGTATCGTTGAGCCCGACCGTTAACCAGAGGGACCCAGACTCAAGCGTCCTCATTGCCTCGATGGCCCCAGTTCCCGTCTGTAATTAATACACCGGCAAGCGGCAATCATGCCATAGAGTAAAAAAGCAGCCCCAAACGTCAAAACTGCGCCCCTGCAGAGTCTATTAAGGAGATCTGGTCCAATGCTTATGAACTTGATTATTTGAAGTCGTCACTCTTCTGCTGGGCATCCACGATCATTCTGACCCCAGATCCTGCTAGCTTGCGAGTGGTCCGGATATAACCTGCACCTTGTTTGTATGTTTGTAGATCTTAATTTAATGATCAAAGCGCTTCTTCGTGCGATAGTGTATCAGATGGGGTCCACAATCGTTCGGAATTCAAGAAGCCCGCCTCTCAAGGCGACTCCATCTCCGGTCCTCGGATCACGTCCTGTGAGTATCAGGTAAGTACACATCCTATCGCCGCGAGTTGCCATAATGTCACCAGATTTATGCCTTCCAAAGGTTTTGCCACTTCCCTCTACCCCGGTCCGTCGAAGGTCCGATGACCACTCATCTACTGCGAAATGAAGATAATTTCACACCCAAGAGTATTACTTTCCCATCTTGTCACCGTAAGACCCCTCAGACAAGGTCTTCCGTGTATGACTGGATCGCACGGCGGGGTAGCGTCTGTGGAGGTCTTTCCCCAACGGGCCGATAGATCCGCGGGATTGCGGCTACCGCGTCTAAGGCCGAATCGAAATCTCATAAAGACCCCCCGTCGGCTCTCCTCTTGCTTTGCTCATTCTCCCTCCTCTTCCCTTCACCCAACCCATAAAATCTCACATCCGTCTATCCTCTCTTCAACAATGTCGTCGTTCCAGAAGGAAGCTGATGATGAGAAGTGCATCAACACTATCCGAACGCTTGCGGCCGATGTTGTCGCTAAGTCAAATTCGGGTCACCCTGGTGAGTCCAAACGCCCGACGGCAACTACGCCCAGAGCATTGTGTTAAAAATGACCTGCTTGCTATAGGTGCACCAATGGGTAAGCTGTCTCTCCGGTGGCGTTCCCGCAACGTTCTAAATGCATTTTGCTCGACTCAGGCATGGCACCAATCGCCCATGTTCTCTTCTCTCGGTGCGCGACCCCTAAAATGGCTTTCCATACTCATTAATCCTTACGAGTACATGTATTGCTTTTAATTCCTCAGTTTCATGATCGCAAACCCCAAGAGCTCGAAGTGGTACAACCGGGATCGCTTCGTGCTGTCCAACGGGTAAGGCGAATCGTGAAGCCCCCCTAAAGTAGTAGCACCGCATGCTTGCTAACTTTTCATATCTCGTCTCGTTCTCGCTTATCTCTGCTCGCTTATTAGCCACGCGTAAGTTTAAATATCCAAGCTGCGCTCCAGTTGCCGTCATCCTGATTTCCTACGATACCCCACTCTATCAGATGCGCCCTTCACTACATCCTCCTCCACTTGCTCGGCTACAAGCTCTCCATGGACGACCTTAAGGCCTTCCGACAGGTCGACTCTTTGACCCCGGGACATCCCGAATCCTCTCATACTGATGGTGCGCGGTGGTCCACTCATAACGTTTCCGGGCCGGAAATTGGCGCGGGGTCATTGACGCGCTTTGTTTGCTCCCAGGTATTGAGGTCACCACCGGACCCCTTGGTCAGGGTATCTCCAACGCTGTTGGATTGGCTGCTGCTCAGGCCCACATGGCCGCCACCTTCAACAAGGAGGGCTTCGACTTGGTTACCAACCACACCTATGGTGCGTTCTGATAGGAGGTTACCAGAAAAAGCCACCTACTAACTTGACCCCATTTCCTCAGCCTTCCTCGGTGATGGCTGTCTGCAAGAGGGTGTTGCCTCTGAAGCCTGCTCCTTGGCCGGTCACCTTCAGCTCGGAAACCTGATTGCTGTACGTATTAATGCTGATGTCGATAAGGAATTGCGAAACTGATGCGGAAGCTGGTTTCTAGCTCTACGACGACAATCGTAAGAATGTCTCTCGACAGTGACTGGACCCGTTTTGAACATCTCTTTATACAGACATCACTATCGACGGTGAAACCGACGTCTCCTTTACCGAGGACGTTGTGAAGCGCTTCGAAGCCTATGGTTGGCACGTCCAGGTTGTCAAGGATGGCGATAAGTGCGTAACTCCAGCTAGCGAAACTTGGTCATGCTGACACTCTGTTCTCAGTGACCTCGAGAGTATTTACAACGCTATCGTCGAGGCGCAGAAGGTCAAGGATAAGCCATCTCTGATCAAAGTTCACACTACGATTGGTTACGGCTCTGCGAAGCAAGGAACCGAGAGCGTTCACGGTTCACGTAAGAGCATGCAGTTTTGGGAACTGAAAAGTCGTTTTGACCTATGAACCTCACCTAGCTTTGAAGGCCGACGATATCGTCAACGTCAAGAAGAAGTTCGGCTTTGACCCCGAGCAGAAGTTCTACGTTCCCGATGAGGTCTACGCCCGGTACAACGCCATTGGTGTTAGAGGCGCTGAGGCGGAGGCCAAGTGGGAAGCGCTTTTGTCCCAATACGCTCAGAAGTACCCTGAGGAGCACAAGGAACTTACCCGCCGAATCAAGGGTGATCTTCCTGAAGGTAGGAACAGGCTCAAAGATCTGTCGCCCTCGTTCGTATGACTTACCTCTTTCCACTCCCTCTGTAGGTTGGGAGAAGAAGCTTCCCGTTTACAAGCCAGGCGAGAAGAACGCCGCATCCCGAAAGTACTCCGAAATCGTCCTCCAAGCCATCTCCTCCAGCATCCCCGAACTCGTTGGTGGTTCTGCCGATCTTACTGGCAGTAACTTGACCCGTGTCAAGGAAGCCGTCGACTTCCAGCCTCCTTCAACCAAGCTCGGCAGTTATGCTGGTCGCTACATCCGCTACGGTGTTCGTGAACATGGTATGGGTGCCGTTATGAACGGTTTGGCCGCTTATGGTGGTATCATCCCCTTCGGTGGTACTTTCTTGGTACGAGAGGCAGCTTATTTCGGGTTCGGGATGGATGCTGACGCACCGACTTTTGCAGAACTTCGTCTCTTACGCCGCTGGTGCCGTCCGTCTCAGCGCCCTGTCGCAGCACCACGTCATCTGGGTCGCCACACACGACTCCATCGGTCTCGGCGAGGACGGACCTACTCATCAGCCTATCGAAACCGCCATCCACCTCCGTGCCATCCCCAACCTCCACTTCTGGCGTCCCGCTGACGGCAACGAGACCAGCGCCGCTTACCTCTTCGCCCTCCAAGCCAAGGGAACTCCCTCCGTCCTCTCCCTCTCCCGTCAAACCCTCCCCAACCTCGAAAACTCCACTATCGAACACGCTGTCAAGGGTGGCTACGTGCTTCACGACGTCGAGGGCGAGAACCTGAACATCGTCTCCACCGGTTCCGAAGTCCAGATCGCCGTTGCTGCCGCCGAGATCTTGGCCAAGGAGGGCATCAAGACCCGTGTCATTTCTTTGCCTTGCTGGGAGGTGTTCGACGCTCAGCCCAAGGAATACCAGCTCGAGGTCTTCCGAAGTGGCGCTCCCTACCTCAGTCTCGAGGCCTACACCACCGTTGGATGGCAGAAGTATAGCCACGAGGTATGCGTTTCATCGATTAAAGAAGAGTTCTTTCGCTGACCTTGGCTCCCCTCTAGCAATATGGTTTGGCTGCATGGGGTGCTTCAGGTCCTTATGACAAGGTTTACGAGAAGTTCGGCCTCACTGGACCCAGTAAGTGGGCATCAAATCTTCACTTTACACGTCTCTGACCATTGCACACACTCCAGACATCGCTGCTGTCGGCAAGAAGGTCGTCGATTACTACCAAAAGAAGGGTGGCGAAGTCATCTCCCCCATCCTCCACGCTATCTAAGTCGTTCATAGATCCCCCCTCTTTGGTCGTTGTGTTTGAATTTGGTATACCGAATGAAAATGAACAATGATAGTCACTGCTCTTTACTTTGGAGTTGATCAATGGTCGGCATCGCCAGGCTCGAGAATGCCATGCGCGTAGTGCAAAGACACCGTGATATAAAAGAAACTTTACAACGACTGTGAATAATATTAATATGACAAGCAGAGAGGGTTACTACATGGGACAGATTCACTAATGCACTATGTGAGACCGAGAGAGAGACAAACAGGAGAAAGATGCGGGGATAAAGGATCGTGAGTGTTCATCTGGGGGACCAAGGAAAACAAGAGAGGAAAAACAAAGGAGAGTAGGGATTGCATGAGGTGTCAGCAAAGTAAGAATAAGTGGTGCGACATGCCCATAGATCGGCAAGACTCGTTTTCGAAACCGGAACTCTAGTCCTAAGCCTTTCGCGGGTGGCTGGCAGTAGCGAGACACCGCAGCGAGAAGGCGAATGGACAGGGCCTGGGGAAGTGAACAAATGAAGAAGAAGAAAAACAAGAAAGAAAAGAAGTCCATGACGTTATTTGACGACTATTTTAGTTTATTTTGAGGAGCTGAAGATGGCTGCCATGTCCTTCTCATCAGCAGCATCGAGTTGCCTTGACCGGGCTTTGACACGCACTGAAATTGAGCAGAATTAGTCAGCAAACAATCAAGCATGGGGTACAACGGTGTCGACTCACTGTTACGATCAAAGGTCAACAAAACGACCTTGGAGGTCTTATCGGTCCTCTTGACGGCGTTCCTGCTGGCAATGAGCAAGCCGGTGCGGTCGACGAAGTGGTCCAACTGCCAGAGAGCTGAGCGGACGATCAAGTCATCCATGTTGCGCTCGCCTTCGCCCAAAGTCGTGGCTTCAGATCGGATCGACAGGCTCTTGAGGTAATTGCCCTTCGACGTTTGAACCTTGAGCGAAGTCGATTGAGTCTGGACGGCGGTGATGAGGTAGGTGAGGGCCTCAGCGGCAGCGCGGCCGAGATCGCCTGTCTGGTTGTGCAGACCATCGAGCTCGGTGACGACGGCGAGGGGAACGACGACGGTCCAGCGCTGGGAGGCGACGAGTTCGGAGACCATGGGGAGAGAGCCGAGGAGAATGTTCGTGTCGCATACAAGGATGGTGTAGCCGGGAGCGACTTGGAGAAGAGGTCGGGTTGGCTTGGCTTTGCGAGAAGACCTTGGAGCTCTTGAGCGGTGTACGACAGCGGGAGATTGGAGGCTGCGGAGGTAACGTCGGCGAGCCTGCAACAGATAACCGGTTAGCATTCCAAAATCAATCAATCAATGAACGCAGCAACTGCTCACCTTGAGAGCCCTAACCTCCTCCGAATCCCGAGGATCATCGTCCTCATCCTCATCAAACATGTCCTCCTCATCGACCTCCATCTCATCGGAATACGGACGGCTCATCCTAGCGAGCCTCTCCATGCGCTGCCTCTCGAGCTCTTCCTCCCTCCGCTTCTCCGCCGTCCACAACTCCACCTTGTTCATCAGCGGTGGAATGACGCCCACGCACTTCTCCCTTCCCTCGCCGAGCCAGATCAAGCCGTCCACGCTCCTCACGATCGTCTCCGCGCTCCACCTCAACCGCTTGTACCGAGGATCGGTCCAGTTCACGTTGAGGATCGCGTCGTTCTCGCCCTCCACGGCACCGTCGGTCAGGTCGTCCTGAGGGCACATCGGCGGGATGAGGACGTCCATCTCGGAAGTGATGCCAGCTTCCGCCTTGGACGAGCTCGAGGAGGTAGAGGTTCTCCAGAAACCGCGCTCGTACACCCTCCTCACCCACTCGGTACCACGCAAGCACCAATCCTCCGGCAACGGGCTCGAGCCGAACCACTTGGAGGTCTTGGAACCCTCGTCGTCCAAGTGCACGGAGCCAGACCCGGACCTCGAAGAAGTCGTGCGCTGGTAGATCTGAGTGAAGAAGGGGGTGAACTCGTTCCAGGGGACGTACTTCTCCACGATCTGGAGAGCGGTTTCGTTTCGGAAGAGAGTGGCGAGGAAAGTGAAAACGGTGGTGAGGTAAGGGTTGACGGAATCGGGACGGAAGGGGGACTTGGATCGGATGGAGGGGTGGCGCATGGTGTGAAGGAGGAGCTCGAAAGTAAGATGCAAAGCAAGCTGAGAGGTGTACGAAAGCTCTTCCACCGGCGGCCGGCTGGTGGAAAGCGCCTCCATGGGTCCTTGCAACGACGAAGCGGCATCGGCCATCTGCACTTCCGGCTCGTTCACTACGACCACGGGGGTCATCGAACTGCCAGGCATCGAATCTACCTGCATCGCGTCCTCCGAATCGCCTCTCCTTCCGGGCACGGGACGACCCGTCCTGCTCGAAGTCGGCCTCTGTGCGCCGCTGCTCCCACCGCTAGGACCGTTCGCAGCGCTGAGTCCTCCTGCGGATGACGACATCCAGCCGCAGACTTTACGCAGCACGCCTTCTCCGCGTCCGTAGTCCAAGATGGCCGAGATGTTGAGCACCGCCATCATGGTCCACTCTGCCTCGGTGACTTCTTCAGGGTTGAGTTGGATGCGCTCCTTGAGCCGTGCGACTGTTGGGTGGAAGTCGTCCAATTGGATCCGGGTGAAGAGCATGCCTTGGAGGAGGAGGAAGATGGATGGGGCAGGGGATGATGGTGAATAACGAGCGCTCTGTTTGGCGACGGAGAAGAGCGGTAAGATAGATTCGCGGGCGGCGTCGCATGGGTGGTGGGAGACAAGACTGTAGATGCAATGCTCAGTCAATGGTCATCCTCAGACACAGGAAAGGCAATCACATACCTCTTCGCAAAATGGTAGACGGCTCTCAACTCCTCACCCTCCGCATCGGCGCTGACCAAGCCCAAATGGTGATGTAACCTCCCTTGACCAGGGGTATCCTTGATACCCTTGGTATACCACTCCCTGGCATTTCTCCTCCACAGCTCCCTATCGTCTTCCATTTCCAACTCCGCAGCAGCATGAGCTCCGATCGACGGTAGAGGCGACTCCTCCATCCGCGACACTCCCGGGCTATTCGACATCAAATGCTGCTGGGTCACCGCGGTCGGGAGAGCCAAGTGCGTGCCCATCATCGACTGAGAAGGTGGTGAGGAAGCGACCGCCGCGGCGGCTTTAGAAGAGGAAGCGCCTCCAGTGCCTTCTTGCACGTGAGCGATGACAGCCATCTGGTACCTTGACAGGTCGCCGAGCGCTTCGAGCCACAGGATGCGGAATTGCGCGAGGTTCTCTTCTTCCAGGAGGGACGTGTAGAAGCCGTACGCGTAGATGATGAGGCTGGAGAGTTGTTCGAGGGCCACGATGGAGGACGAAGATGCCCGCCGGAGGGCCATGAGTAGGCGCTGGAAGCCGTGGTTCCATAGTCTGGCTGGAATGTTGTATTTGGCGGGGAGGGTCTGCAGGGATGCGGGGACTTGGGGTTTGAGGGCGAAGGAAAGGAAGTTGTGACATAGTTCCGCGAGTCTAAGTTGGAAAATCCGGTGTCAATCATTGGCCGGCTGGAAAAATGGTTGCTTAAAATAGAGAACTCACTGCTTATGCTCGCGGACAAGACGAGGCCATTTCTCTTCGGTAGCTCTGGAAGGCTGGACCCGCACGGAATGTCTTGAATCGACGTCTTCCTCTACGACGTCGTTTTCCTTGAGGAGAGCTCCTTCCAAATCGGTGATGTCGCGGTACATGCGCTTCATCTGCTCGTACCATAGACGATTACCGCCCAAATCCCTGCTGTTACCAGGCGAATACGGATTCGAGGCTGATGAAGAGGTGGTATTTGACGTGAGGGTGAGGCTTGAGCCGTACGACTGCGCATCGGAGACGGAAGTGGCCGATGCTGAGATGTAGCCTCCCGAGGGAGGTTTCGCTGGGACGCCGGCTCCTCGCGTTAAAGCGTGAAAGCGAAGCGGGTCATCGTGTCTCGGGTCGAAGAGCTGTCTTGTCGGTTGGGGTTGCGGTGGGAATTGCTGGTGGTAAGATGACGACGATGCGAGGTGCTGTGCAGCTTGAGGCGGTGGAGGGTGAGCACCAGCGGCGGCAGCACGCCTCCGGTGGGTCGCTGCTCGCGACGAGGGACCGACGCCGGACGAAGCGTCCGAGTCGACGTCGACGTCGCGATGGTGGAGCTGGTGGTGCGGCGGGACCCTCCTCTGCGGTATTGGGTGGGCGGTGTCCGGGTTGAACAGACGGCCGGGCTGTTGTGGGCGAGAGGCGATCATGGCTGCCATTGGATCCGAGGAAGATGATGGGAGACGCCTGTCGAATTCGTCTGAAGATATGTCTCGCTGTTGTCGTTGTGCGCGGTGTTGCTGCTGCCTTGATGAAGAGGTAGCAGTTGGTGGGTGGTGGTAGTGGTTGGGAGGAGAGACGGGATGCGAAGTGGATGATGAAGATGGGAGGGCGGGGGATTGCTGCGGCTGGGCAGGATCAAGTTGGTGCTGCTGCGCAGGGGCCGCGGCGGGTGTTGCAGTAGCTGAACGACGCGTCGGTGGTCTGCGCGCCACAAGCAAAGCCGGTGGACGATGACGAGGTAGAAGTTGGAGTGAGGTGGAGGAGGAGAGCAGATTAGAGGAAGGGGCCAGGTGGAACGGAAACAGACTACACTCACCCAGCAGCTCTTCGTTGAAGGGCGACTAATTTGTCGGCCAAATCGGGTTGAGCGTTTCGTCTGCGTGGCTGCGGGGATGATGTGGCAGCGTCGGCCATGGGAAGCGCAAAGGATGGAAGTGGGTAGGGAGGGAAATGGGAGAGAGAGGTGTAGGGGAATGGCAGAGGTCGATGTGAGCTTGCTTGCTGTGCTGCGGCAAGGCAAGCCCCAGTCAGGATTTCAAGGGAGCTGCGGACTTGACAGGTACAAACACTTTCAACTCCCCCCCCTCCCCCTGCACTTAAATCACTATTAACTACTGATAATTAACATATCGCGTGTAACGCCAACATTGCTTGTCATCGTCCTCCACCATCGCGTAGGTCCGCCGGGTCGGTGGTGACCGACCGACGCTTGGCAGGCCTCTCGGGAAAGCAGATCGCTGCGGCAAGGAACCAACGGGATGCGTCGAACCGTCCCCAACTTTACCGAAATCGCCCTACTACTCAGCAGCAGCAGCACAACACCCGAGATCCTTCCACCCACCGGACAGTCATCACATATAACACGTACTCGTCACCCACCAACCGCGCTTAATATGACTTGACAACTGATTGAGATGAGCCACCCAACCTGCACGCACCCCGGGCTCTTCTAAAAAAAAAAAGTGGGATGGGGTGGTGCGCTTAGGTCCTGCTGCGGACGGTACCATGGCACGACCCGCATGCTACCACCCCCACCGAAGGGTGTTCCCAATACGTCCAACGATGCCCATGCATTAAGTTGATCATGAACTGCCCAGCGGTATAAGCATCTCCCGGCATAACTATAGATATTTTGTGTGTCTGTCTCGCGAAGTTCAATCTGGTCGGTGACGATACCCGGCTATTCCCTTCCAGCGACTTCTTTCTTCAGGGTGCTCGTGCTGCGAGAAGCTTATTTCAAAACACTTGACACCGCGCGCATCGCCTCTCCCAAACGCAGCCCCGGCCTTCTCGGGATGCCCGGCCAGCAAACCATCTGCCAAAAAATGGTTCTTGCTGGGCAATGACGACAAACATGGCCCAGTGACGACAAGTCGCGTTCATTAAAGCCCCATGAGCCTAGGGGGGGCTTGCGCGAAGGACGGTGCAGCCTGTGGGGCGAAGAAGAACATCTGTGAGACCACAACAAACGATAAGTAAAAAAGGACCGAGGGATCGTCGCATGATTCTCGTCGGGAGTGAGAGAGATTGCTCGCAGATGGAGATCTCGAGGTCCCGCTCAGATCAAAGTACCGACGTCCATCCGGTTTCCATCCCCGCACGATCCGCGGCAAAGACCTTCACTTTCGCAAAGAGTCCCATCTAGGAAATCCATCGCGCACGGTCAAGATTGTTTATCGGGAGTGTTATCAAGAGCATTTTTTCGAGTTGGTTTCCTGCGGATTCGGGCTGAGGTGGAGCCAGATCCCCAAGCGACCTCTTCCTCCTCCAAGCGCCAAAAAACACGTTTCTGTGAGGAGCCCGCTCCCCCTCTCCTCCCGTATTCGGAGCCAAGCAACACCTGCGTCACTATCAATAGCGACATCCAAACGTCGGCCAGCAGTCGGAGGGAGCGCGGGACCGGCCATTCACAGGCACGCTCGCTGCCATTTTACTGCATTCATTCACAACCAGCTCACCGTGTAAGAAGCGCCAAAGTCCAGGGAAGCGACGTCGCTTCCTAACGGAGATTTCTGAGCGGAGGCACCCTTTTGCCCAGCGAAGCCGGAGGTGGGAACGTACGAGTTCACGGGCTCACAGCGTTACTTCTCCGATTGTAAAGGCCCCGAAGAGGTAAAAACGAGAAGGAAGTCCAGTCGTGGCCTTCGGAAGAATATAACTGCCAAGACTCGAACGATGTCGTGCTTTCAGTGTACGTTCAGAAGCGTTCGAATTCCATTCAGGAAATGGGGTCGTCCAGGGTGAAAGGCGGCAGAAGTTTGAGAACCCAAGGTTAGCAATACGCATATACGTCCAGAATATCAGCTATTGGACCAAGATTATCCATGCTGAGATGAAGTAGAATGACCTAAAGCTTTACATGTAAGCCGGTCGCCGTCTTGTTCTTTCTCCACCGATATCATGGAAGAATCCGCCCGATTCCAGGGCGAAACCGATATTAATGTGGTCGGTGTGGTCGGTGGAATCTGAGACGTAGACGGAATATGGCTGTCAAGGCAGTTTCGTACAGGCATCAACTCCCGTGGTTGCCTGGGGTGTTCCAGCTGCGGAGGATAATCGCTTCATGATCAGCATCGTCTGCCGAGGAACCTCTCTCGCTCAACAAAAAAAGCTAATTCTACCAATATTTACATTTCTATCGTACATATCAAGCTATAATGTATAAGACAATGCTAATAATTTGACAAGGTTTTTGCGATGGTTGTTGGTGACTGACAGCCCAGACCTGCGAACGGACCTGGACCGTCCACAGAAACAACCTCAATGCAGCGTACAAAATCAGCCCCCAAGATGATGTCCCCAAAAAAAAATAGTGTGAACGTCGCAGCTACTGCATTCTCTCATGTCTTTTCAAAGCGAATCGGTGCGAACGTGCGGCCGTGAGGGATTGCAGCAGTGCCGGCGTTACCCGCGGCCTGAAATGTTTCTTCCATGCGTTCAAGCAAAGCGAGAGCTTGGGCCCTCTGAGCTTCCCAAAACCGCAACCTCATCGTCTTCTTCGGATTCGGCTGGAGATCCTCTGGTGCGATAGGCATGTCTTGCATCACCGTCCGGAGCATGGGGTAAGTGGCGCTCCACATTCGAGCTAAACTCAAAACAGAGAGTCAGAGGGGCTTCGCCACTGACCAGAAGCTAGCTGTTTTGGGGGGGCAGATCAGGAAAACGTACTGAAATGTTCTTGTTCAGGTGCGGCCGATCGGAACTCCAGAGGTTCGGGAGAATGAGAGGCTGGCCGCGGTCTCGACTCTTGCTGAAGAATGGCCATTCCTTTGTAGCTGTCAGGAGAGTCGGTCTGAACACCAACCCCCACCAGCGTTCTCTCAATCATCTCAACATCCAGGTCTTGTCCGGCATCCACAGAAGCTCGTCGCTCCCGGGGGGCCCCAGTTCATTTGGAGCAAGAGGTTAGGCTCCTCGTCCTCGCTACCCTCCGGGTCAAGAGGAGCGAGCTTCCTTTTGATGAGAGGCTCCTCATCTGTCTCTACAGAGTCCCCCCGCTGCCTCTTGCCCTTGGAGTAGCCCCTTGGTCCCGCGACGTGTGCCTTGAAGGTATCGTGTTGGACAGAACTTTCTGTTTCTTGACTCTGCCTGAACTCTTGGGTTACGTCAGAATTTCGAGTGCCCGTACACGGGCCGGCGGTATTGGATTCCGGGGAATCTTCGTCTCGCGCATCATCAGCTTGGGTTGGAGACTCAGAGAGTTCTCTCTTCACAAT
Source organism: Tulasnella sp. UAMH 9824 (assembly GCA_019633595.1). Taxonomy (NCBI): domain Eukaryota; kingdom Fungi; phylum Basidiomycota; class Agaricomycetes; order Cantharellales; family Tulasnellaceae; genus Tulasnella; species Tulasnella sp. UAMH 9824. The sequence goes on along the minus strand of WSUI01000002.1, from coordinate 90,115 downwards.
GGGCGTTTGCTCTGGTTCGCGAGGGGGTGGCGGTTTCAGAGCACCCACGTCGTAATGCCGGCCTTCAGCTAGATTCCGAAGCGCGTTGAGCATGTTGGGCTCCTCTATTCGTTTCAGGCGGACGGGCTTCTTGAAGGTACCACGGTCCTTTTGCTTAGAAGCTTGGCAGTGCAGGGTATAGAGAAAATGGTCGAAGACGCGTCGAAGGTAGGCGGCTTTGTTGATCAAGTAGGCCGGAGCGTCCTTTTTATCGCGTTCCACCTTTCGCCAAGCCTTGTGCATGTCCTTTTCGAGCTCTTGCAGCTTTTCCGTAATGTCAAGACAGGGCATCAGCCATTTTCCCGTGCATGATTTTGGATCTAAAGGAGGAGCGAATTTTGGGGCGTTGGGAAGGGCCTGGGCTTGGTTCATGCAGCTTCTTGCGAGTAGGAGATACTGGTCGCGAGAAGAATCGTAGTAAAAAGCTTGCTTCCTGCACATTCTGGGAGTGAAAGAACCGAACGCGGAGGCTCGGTCGAGCCATAACGGGGTGTGGCGCGGCTTTGTTGAGTGCTGTTCGCCAGTCCAAATGGGCAAAACGATCGCAGGCAAAGGTGAGACGCAAAAACACGGTCAAGCTTGTTGGATTTTCTACTTACATAACTGTAACCCCTATATGCGGCTTCTATATCGATTTCCATTGAGGCGAATTAACTGAGAAAGGAAAAAACCCGCAGGTGGCTGCAATTCGGCGGCGACGGGGTGAGGTTGGGCAAATATCACCAAGCGATCGTTCAGGGTCCCGCGGCAGGTACCGTATTTGGATGACACAATGATATCATTTCATTTCCCTAATGGCGACCGAGCTCTTCCTAAACCAACACGCCCTCTCTTTGATCTAACTTGAACCTCGACCATTCTCATTGCCCGATCATTTAAGGCTCCTTTCTGTGAAGATCAGAGCCCATGGCTCGTCCTTCCCTGGCTCGATTTTATCGTCTCTAGAGTTGCGTCCTCTTCATCCGAGTCGACCTAAAGCAGTTCGGACGATGAAGGAGTATTCAGGGAAGCCTTGAGCACTAGATCAGTACGATAATATCCACCTGAAATGTTCAATCAGAATTTCAAAGGGCCTTCAGAAGCTCTCGAAACTGCAGAATCCGGCTGATGCGCTGCTGGAGATCTCAAGCGAATGCCTCCGGAGTCGAATGACAAGGGTGAAGAGTGCCTTCTTCTTCTCTCCTCTGCCCAGTAGTTTGCTTCTGATGTTCTGGATAGCACTTGAAGGCAGCACGGGATGGTGCGTCCACGTGTACGTACCCGACTACATGAAAACGATGGGCTGCGCAACACCGAGCAAAGTCCGGGTAATGACACCTCGTAGACTTGAGGTCGGAAGGGGAGAGTCTTGAGAGGGTAATCGTTTGCTGCCTCGCGAAGCTGAGATGGGAGCGAATTCTCAGGTTGAGTGCGTCATCTATGAAGACCCTCAAAGTAGCACCGAAAACCAGGTTTGAACGATCTGGGGATGTACATTGCCAAGAGTCGAAGGAGGTCGTGCTAGTGACCTTCATTCAGAAGTTCTCCGTCAGAAGATGGGATGGCCGGGTTTGAGAAGGAGTTTGAGAGAAGGCGGCGATTTTGATAACCGAAGGTCAATAATAAACATACGTTCGTAATGCGGAAGATCAACTATTGGATCAAGATCATCCATGCTAGGATGAAATAGAACAGGCTAAACAGCGCTCGTAAGCCGACTTCGTCCTTTCTCTCAACACAAATCAGACCGAGCTCACAATAAAGGATACACAGCGAGCAACACCCTCTGCTGCTCGATATTCGTCCCATCGAAAAAGTTCATCGCAGCTGTTTCACAAAGTAGTCAGACAGGTCTTTTCTCGTTCCGAACCAATCGGCCCTTAAACGTACCCCAGACACTCCAAGCCCACGCAGCAAGAGTAACGGGTCCCCGAATGAACAGTTTGTGGAAGAACGTCGAAATCAACGCTGCAACAACAAGCGGGAAGATGCAGTACCCCAGGACGCATAATGACTGGAAAAACGATCTGAGTGATGCCGTCAGCTTAACCGCGTTAGGAAGCATGTACAGTCGTACTCACACTCGTCCCCCAAGCAACTTTGCATTCAAAGTCACCACTAAAGATCCCACAGAGACGATTACGACTACACCAGTGAAAACGCCTAGAGATTGCTCTGGGGGTGCCTATTTGGTCGTTCGAATGGCGAAGGAGTCAAAAGTCGATGCCGGATTCCTTTCCAAGACTGATGGGATATGGCAAGGCTAAACTCACAGAGATACTCAACATAATACCCAGTGCAAGACATAATATCAGGGGTCCCCAGAGGTCCCAATCTCTGTTCACCATTCATGTCCATCAGCACCCCCACCAGAACATGTCCGGGTTATCCAGCTCACCGAAGAACCTCTCGATTAGAACCTGACCGGGCTGGGTACAGCACCTGGATGAGCTTCGTGTATATCGACTTCAAGTCTCGACCCTAGCAACAAAAAAGCGACGTATATGTTTTGGAGTTTAGCGCCGACACGTCGAGCTGCGGAAGCGCAGACTCACGATAGTAGTCAAGACAGGCTCGTCCAGCGTGTCGACCCCCGAATACCTAAGTTCCATGAGCAAGCATACGACTCGTTCATCAGTACCGCCGGTCGATTAGAACGCGGTCAACTACCTCGTACTTACCTCGTCTCAACTTGAATACCTCCGATCTTCTGCCTTGTCGGACCTCTAGCGCCCGGACCTCCGCCACCTCCAGCACTAGCACCAGCACCACTCGATCCAATGTTCCCCGAAAGCGGCTGCTGCCCCGATGGAGTAGCCAAAACGTCTTGCGGGCGTCCTTTGCCCTTTCCGGGTGCGGGCGAGGGCACGAGCACGTCCTCCGTGCCGTACGAAGGTAATGCGGACTCGTCGATGTCGTCGTCAGAGTCATCGTCCGCTGCGATGTATTTGTGGTGACTTGAGGGTAGCGTCGTAGACATTTTTGTGCTCTTTATCCTGCACTCGAAGGGAGCTTTTGCCCAGTCGGGTTTGGAATTGATGATGACGAGGCCTAAGGTTCCCGTGGGTGTGGGAACAATGTGATGTGGAAGAGGGTCACCGGCCTCGATCTCTTGTTTTGGGCGGTTATTAGACCTCCCAGCCTCTCCATGAGAGACCGTACATCGTGAGTGTAAGATCGAGCAAACGTCAAGCAATGTATGGCATTTCATCTTATTTAACACGCCGCTCTCCCTGACCGAGCAGAGAGGAAACGGCCGAGCTAGAGCGCCCAGTTACCATAAAAGTCCATATGCCGTTATCGAGCTTCAGAGACTATCACGAATTGGACGTAGGTCTATCGCTCCGGTTTAAATCGATCAATCGGATATTTAATTGAATGCGGTGGTTAGAAATTAGTATCTCAGTAGTATCAAGCATTGAATCTCCGACTCGACATCCGAAACCGATTCGGTCGGGGTGAGGTTATTCCAACGGAAAGGGCGTATTGCGCGTCAAATCCGCACAGCATTGTCCCAACTTCGTACTGACTCGCCCAGCGACTTGTGGCTCCTTGCACGAAGATAGACGTACGTCCTAGCACCACATCTTCCTCCTGTCACAATTCACCGTCAACACACATGCAATCCTCTGCGAAAAAGACCAAGGTTGGTCCTCCGCTGTGTTGTGTTATCTTGCAATCGTGTTGATATCGTATTTCTATATCTCAGTCCGAACCGGAACAGACGGTTGACCAGCTAGCACGACTGATCCCCAGCATCATCGACTTACCAACCGAGTTGCTGTTGCGAGTCATCTCTGTCCTGCCCGTGATCTCGATCCGAAACCTCATGGTCAACCGATCGTTCCGATCAATCTGCGAGCAAGGGTTGTATCGAAACATCTCGCTCTACTATCATCAGTACAGGTCAATGCGCCTGCTTGAGACGTTCCTCCTTCGACCGGACTTGGCCCTCCTCGTACGACATTTGGAGATATACTTCAACTTCGATGCCAGCTGCAATTTCCGCAGATGGCCACAGGTCCTTAGGATAAATGGATTGGACGCCCTATCCCTAGCCAAAAATATACGCTCACTCAGCCTGAGGGGAGACGTGGACTGGATATGGGAGGCGAACAAGGATGAACTCCGCAAAGTTGTTTCCAAGATGAGGCTGGTTCGGTTAGACGTACCCCTTCTGGTTGACCCACACGCTGGGTTTGAACATGAAATTATATTTTCAGGCCTAGGGTTGCCTCGGAACAATTCGGATGTAGACTTGGGGGTCGATATTCGAAGGTTGCTGCAAGCGCAGCCATTTTTAGAAGAATTCACGCTATCGAACTCGGTCGGGAACAGAAGCGTGGCTAGCCTCCGAGCTTGCCTTAAGGGTTCTGATATTCCCAACCTCAAGTCCTTAAAGGCCGCCCCAGACGTCGCTATGGTGTTCTTTCCCGTAGCACCTCGACTCGAAAGCCTGTACCTCATAATGACAGATTGGAATGATCAATTGCTTTTCAAGATGGAAACCAAAGCAGCAGCGATCAAGCCCACCATTCGTCGCTTTGGCATTAGGGCATGGCATTTCGATCATGACCAATGGTTCTGGATGAACTTGGCCAAGGTCTTTGCACTGTTCCCCAAAACCGAAAAACTGTCAGTTGCAATCGGTTACGAACCAAATCCGGGGGACCTGGAATCACTGCCCGCAGAGTTTTACTTCAAAACGGTACGTATCCCATCGCCGTAGGAAGCCTTCATGCTGAAACCTCGATCTTGGAGCTAATAGATTGCCGACAATTTACACGTTCTCCCATCCCTCCGGGAGATCAAAGTTCGGTATGAACCTCTAAATTACAATAACCCAGACATTCGCAAAACCAAAACAGAAACCATTGCGGACTTCAAGACAGCTTGCCCACTTTTGGAGACCGTAGTGGACCCAGAATATTTTGTCTGGATGTTTCAATCTGACCGTCAGAGTCCTAGAGGGTTTGCACCCTTCCCCGTCGGACACCTGTTAATGAGCAAGATGTATTGGTCGCCCATGAAGGACCTTCCAGCCCCGAAAGGAAGCGACTTCTAGCGTCGACTAGACCACCACCTGTTACGAAGTCTGTGCTTCTATCCACACAGCCAGTATCTTAATGTAAAATCTTGAAACCGCGCTCCGTCGATCGAACCGCTTGCCACCGTGTGGTTGACACAGGAACGGCATACGAAGCACGCTTGCACAGCATTGGAGACCCCGTCCCCATAGTGACTCTCCCCAACGTGTCAATTCCTTGCACTGATTAATATATATGGAGCACCACGCCATGGACTTTGCTCCCCATAATTTACCATCATCAAGCATGCAATCTTCAGCCCAGAGTGCCAAGGTCGGTTGCCGGCCCTGCGGAGATCTTGATATTGTTCCGACGCCCATTTCCAAATGTCAGGTCGAGTCGAAAAAAGCGGTCGATAAGCCAGCACAGTCATCAACGTGCAGCATCGTCGAGCTGCCGACAGAATTGCTGTTGCGAATTATCTTCCTATTACCCATGGGCTCGATCCGAAGCTTGATACTCAACCGATCTCTCCGACCGCTCTGCGAGCAACAATTATATCAAAGCATCTGGCTACCCAGGCATCCTCAAAGAACAATCCGCCTGCTTGAAACGTTCCTCCTTCGACCGGACTTGGCCCTCCTGGTACGACACCTTGAGATTGACTTCGACTCCGGCTTCAACTCTTGGCACCGCGGAATCTCAGCAGCCCTTCGACTGAGCGGAGTTGGCGTCTTATCCCTGGCCAAAAATGTCCAGTCACTCAGTCTAGCGCGAGACGAAACCTGGATATAGGAATCATACAAGGACGAACTTCGCCGAGCCATTTCCAAGATGCAGCTGGTCCGACTGGAGGTACCCGTTCTGAGGGACCCACATACCTTACATCACTTCTGCGACGGTGGTTGGGACTATTGGCCAGGAGCCGATAGGAGTGTGGACGTGGGTGACGCGATTCAGAAGCTACTGCAAGCACAGCCGTTCCTGGAGGAACTTAAGTTCTCAAACTCGGATCTTTCGCCCAAGAGCGCGGCAAGTCTCCGAACTTGCCTTCAGCCTTCGGATGTTCCCAGCCTCAAGTCCCTACAAGCCACTCCATGGGTCGCTCTGGCGTTCCTTCCAGTGGCACCTCGGCTCGAAAGCCTAAACCTGATGTTAGTGAAGTGGGGCGATGGATTGCTCGATGAGATCCAAGCCAACTCGGCAGAAATCAAGCTGTCCATTCGACGCTTCGACATTAGAGTCTGGTATTCAAAGAGTGACCCGTGGTTCTGGAAGAACTTGGCCAAAGTCTTTGCATTGTTTCCGAGTACTGAACAACTCTCGGTTGCAATTGATACTAAAAACGACGTGGCCCTGGCGGAGGTTTATTTTGAAGCGGTGCGTCTCTTGTCGATTTCGCAAGCCATCATCCGCAGAGCGTAATCTTCATGACAATAGATTGCCAACAATATATACGTTCTGCCATCCCTTCGGGAGATCGAGGTTCGGTTCGAAACCCGCTTCCCCAACATCCCAGGCATTTTAGAAGTGGAAACACAAACTATTGTAGACTTTAAGAGGGCTTGTCCACTGTTGGAGACAGTTGTGGATCCCGAAGGCCACTTGTGGACGTTCCGACCTGAGCGTCAAAGTTCGGGGGTATTTGTACCCTTCCTCCTCGGATCGTTGGCAACGGAGTGTCGGCGGACTGAGGACCTCCCAGCTCCGCGAGAAGCAACTCATGATGTCGAGCAGGCGGCCGACCGTTTGGGTTCTTTTCCCAACCATCCGCAAGAAATCCACAACACGTCTGCTGGACATCGGGAGTAACAAAAAAGGACGACTCCAATAAGAAAATTTGCTCCCCGAATTTGTAATATACTTTATGAAGGCTTCATTTTTAGTCCATACGAATAGATAGATTACTAGATACGCTCAAGCATACTCGGACCAACAATCAAGCACTGGACAACAATGGATTAGCTCCGAAGATCCCAATCAAGATCAAGGCATTCGGGTGGGGTAGAAGGTTCGGTATGAGTCTCCAAACTACAATAAACCAGACATCCGCAATGCAAAACACAAATCATTGCAGACTTCAAGACAGCCTGTTCGCTTTTAGATACTGTGATGGACCCAGAATATTTTTTGTAGAAGTTTCGATATGACGGAGAGTCCTAGAGGGTTTGGACCTTTCCCCGTCGGACATCTGTTAATGAGCAAGGTGTGTTGGTCGCCTATGAAGGACCTTCAGCCTCGGAAGGGAGCGACTTTCAGCATACGTAAGACCACAGCCGGTTCTGTTTTGTTCTATCCACCTGGCCAAGGATATTAATGTAAAGGCTTGAAACTGCAATTTGTCGATTGGATCGGTATATGAAGCATGCACCGCTCATGCAATTCTCAGCCTAAGGTCACTTCTTCCCGAGGACTCCGTTGAAGGCTTCATGTCGCAAGAATAAAATCGAGCAATACCGCAAGCAATACATGGGATTTCATCGTACCCTGAGAACACTGCTTTTGCTTGCTTTAACCGAATGAGGTGAGAGGAAAGGACCGGGAGCGCCCGGCTTGAGACGTACGTAAACCACTCTAGAGCTCCAAAAACTATCACGCATGAGACATAGGTCTATTGTTCCAGCCGAACCTGATCGGCCTGAAATTTGACTAACCGCGGTGGTCAGAATGATTTGGTATGTTAATAGTACCAAGCCTTGGATCTGGCACTGGCCGATAGAAGCAGAGCCAGCCGCGATAGAAACGGCATAGGTAATATGAGCGGCAAACCCACACAGCATCGGACGTATTGTAACTGAGTCTCCCAGGGGCTGTGATCCGTTGCACAGAGACGCACATAAGGATCACCACATCATAGTCTCGCCTCCCCCCCCCATTACAAAAAAAAAAAAGAACCGCCAGCACTTATGCAATATCCAGTGCAAAAAATCAATGTCAGTTTCTTGCTCGATGAGATCTTGCAATCCTGCTGATATCGCCTTTTCCGTATATAGCTTCTGTCAGGACGGGCGGTTGACAAGCCAGCACAAATACAGCGAATCTGCAACATAGTCGATTTGCCGACTGAGTTGATGTTGCGGATTTTCTCCTTCCTTCCCATGGGCTCGATCCGAAACCTCATTGTCAACCGATGGTTCCGGCCAATCTGCGAGCAAGGGTTGTATCAAAACATCTCGCTCCCTTACCATACGTTCAGGTCAATCCGCCTGCTTGAGACGTTCCTCCTTCGACCAGACTTGGCCCTCCTCGTACGACACCTGGAGATATGGTTCAACTTCGACACAAGCTGCGAGTTCAGCAGAATGCCCGAAGTCCTTCGGGTGAATGGATTAGGCGCCCTATCGCTATGCAAAAATATACGCTCACTCAGCCTGAGGGGGGACGTGGACTGGATATGGGAGGCAAGCAAGGATGAACTTCGCAAAGCTGTTTCCAAGATGAGGCTGGTCCGGTTAGAAGTTACCGTTCTAGTCGATCCACACGCTCGCCCGGATTTTGAATACCGGTCTATATATGAAAGCTCGGAGTATCTGAGGAGGAATTCGCATGTGGACGTGGGCGCCAATATTCGAAGGCTGCTGAAAGCACAGCCGGGTTTAGAGGAACTCGAGTTCTCGGACCTCGTCGAGGACATAACATCTAGGAGCGTGGCAAGTCTCCGAGCTTGCCTTCAGGCTTCTGATATCCCCAGCCTCAAGTCCTTAAAAGCCCCTCCAAAGGTCGCTATGGCGTTCCTTCCACTAGCAACTCGACTCGAAAGCCTCGACCTCATGACCGTAGACTGGAATGATCGGTTGCTCTCCGAGATTGAAACCAAACCAGCAGCGATCAAGCTCTCCATTCGTCGTTTTGTCATGAGAGTCTCTGATTTTTATCATGACCCATGGTTCTGGAACAACTTGAACAACGTCTCTGCATTGTTTCCAAATCTTGAACACCTATCGATCACAGTCAACTCCATGGGAACGGTACGCGGTGCTAAGCCAGCGAGATTTTGGATCCGGAAGGTACGTCTCTTCTTGCCTCGAGGAGCCTTTATGCTCATACATTGACATTCACGTCGATAGATGACCTACACTGACCGACTATCGATTGATACCAGAACCGACGTGGTCCTGGCAGAGGCTTATTTTGAAGCGGTGCGTCTCTTGTCGGTTTCGCAGACCATCATGCTCAGAGTGTGATCTTCATGACAATAGATTGCCAGCGACATCTACGTTCTTCCTTCCCTTCGGGGAATCGAGGTTCGATACGAGACCCTGAGCGGAAACAGGCAGCTCTTCAAGGTCAAAAAACAAACTGTGGCGGACTTCAAGACGGCTTGCCCACTTTTGGAAACCGTTGTAGACCCGGAGGGACGCCTGTGGGCGTTCCGACCAGAGCGTCAAAGTTCGGGGTTATTTGTGCCCTTTCTCGTCGGATCTTCAGTGGTAAAGAGCCGTCGGTGGCCCAAAGACCTTCCAGCGATGACGAAAGTAACTCGTAATGTTGACTAGACAGCCGAATGTTACAGCTGTTTTTCGCTCATCTCTAAGAGTTACCAACTCGTATTTTGGAAATTAGTATTTCCAGGCAAGGGCAATTCTTGATGGGAAAATTTGCCCTCGGCATTTGAATCATTTCCCATGGGGTGTTCAATTCTGCTACAAATCAATGGATATATCACTGAAAACGGTTGAAATAGGGAGTTTATAGATTAACCGCCTCTCTTCTCCCAGAATTTGTTCAGCTTGGCTTTCACGGCTCACCTTTCAAATTGGACGAGCCTCATCGACAAACCTTTATTTAATCTTAGTTTATTTCTGGATTTTTATATCTGTGATTGCTCCGGATATAGACGCATCACGGGCGTGACAAACGCGTATATCCGGGTTACTGGCGTTTACGCACCGCTGGGTATTGCGTCCGGCCAAAAGAAACGCCAATCAAAGGCTTTAACCGATGCCATATTACTCACTCCCGTGAATCTTTTGGTCTGGTGCTAGTAACAATCCGCTTTGGGGCTTTCAAACCGATTGGATCGTACCTCCGCCATCGGCGCGATACACAGAGCCTAGTGCTAATCGTAATCAGAATGGCCACTAGGAGTCGACGGATTCAGGACACTCAGTCAAATTACCAAGCACTGAATCACAAATTTTGGCAGAGAAGATCCCAATCGGGTCATAATAAAGCTGTTCCTAGCGAGGTAAATTATTGGCCGAATGAGGCCCGCGGATTCTCCTTGTCGAGGCTCAATTTCCGGCGGAAACCCTTCTATGTCATCAGCTGAAGGACGAATGCCATCATATCTACGCTTATTCCACCCACTCTTATGACGCCACTCCTGAGACTTAGCTATCGACGTCTCAAGCACATCTAGAACACTTGAAACTCTACTGATGTCCCGCGTCTCGCACCAAGGGCTAGCAGTGCCACTTGAAGTGACGAAAATTAAAGACGCCTAGGGCATGGTGATGATGATTCAGCATGCAATTCAAGTTTGACTGTTAGCTCAGGCATGCGGGTGTTGAGGCTATTGCCCCCTTGTCCAGTAGTTGGAATCTCTTAGCGCAGTGCCTTGAAACCACGAGGTTGTCAATTAAAGTGCTCTGCACCCAGTGCGTTCGCGATAGAAATGGCATTCGGGGCATGCGGGCGAAACCTACACAGCACCGGGGTCATCACCTTGTAGCGACTCTCTCAGGGTTGATGATCCTTGGCATCGATAACAGAATATAGACACACCAGTAAATCATCGTCTTTCTCCCGCAGATCACCACCAACGCTCATGGAATTTCAAACGCAAAAGGCCAAGGCCAGTCTCCGGCTCGGCGAGTTCTGAAAATCGTGCTGACGCCCCATTATTAATATCAGCTCAGGTCGGAACCGGCGGCTGATAAACCAGCACAGTTCCCAATCTGCAGCATCGCCGAATTGCCGACCGAATTGCTGTTACGAATCATCTCCCTCTTACCCATAGGCTCCATTCGAAACCTCATGGTCAACCGGTCGCTCCGATTGGTCTGCGAGCAAGGGTTATACCAAAGAATCTCGCTGCCGATACATCCCCAAAGGTCAATCCGCCTTCTTGAAACATTCTACCTTCGGCCAGAATTGGCCCTCCTCGTACAGCACCTTGAGATCAACTGCAGCTTCGACAGGAGGTTTCACCCCGCAATACCACCAGCCTCTCAACCAGGTGGAGTGGGCGCTTTATCCCAAGCCCAAAATATCCGTTCACTAAGCGTTAGGGGAATCTGGGACTGGCCATGGGAGCCAAATCGGGACGAACTTCGCATAACTATTTTCAAAATGAGGCTGGTCCGTTTGGAAGTGTTCCTTCGGGATGCACCTCACATCGACCATGGGGACACATTGGATGGAGGTGTGGGAGCCAAGATTCGGGCGCTGCTGCAAGCCCAGCCGTTCCTAGAGGATTTCAAATTATCAGAGCGGCTAGATGCGGCCAAGAGCACCGCAAGTCTCCAAGCTTGCGGCCTTCAGGCTTCCGATGTTCCCAGCCTCAAGTCCTTACAAGCCAAACCAGGGGTCGCTCTGGCGTTCCTTCCCGTAGCACCTCGGCTCGAAAGCCTGAAGCTTATGACAACAATGTGGAGTGAACTCTTGCTCTCCTCGATAGCAACCAAAGCGTCAGCAATCAAGCTCTCCATCCGGCGCTTCACTATCAGCGTCTGGGATCACAACCGGTGGTTTTGGAATAACTTGGACCACGTGTTTGCATTGTTTCCGAACGTCGAATACCTATCGGTTTCAGTCAACGTCTTTCCATGGTCACGGAACTTGGAAGCGAGAAAAGTTTCCTTCGGAGTGGTACGTATCCCGTTTGCCTAAGAGGCTTTCATGTTCAGACTTCAATATTCAATGATAATAGATTGCAAATCACGTACATCATTTCCCATACCTCCGGGACATCGAGGTCAGGTATTCGCACCCCGGCGTCAAACTACCAGACATCCTCAAAGTGGAAACACAGACTGCATTGGCCGTCAAGCGGGCTTGTCCGCTTTTGGAGATTATCGTGGACCCAGAGCGACGCTTATGGATGTTCCGACCTCATCGTGAAAGTCCAAGCGGGTTCGTACCCGTCATCGTTGGGCCCTTGATGGTAGCGGAACATCCCTGGGACATGAAAGACCTTCCAACTCGGGAAAGCAACTCGTAACGTCAAGTCCGCCGATGCGGTCATCTTCATGTCTTTCCGCAAGAAATCGACAACCGACCAGTTGGAAATTGAGGAGTCACGGAATGCCCCACTGGAAGACATTGGGCCATATTATTATTTATAGCAGAATCATTGTTTTCCGTGCGGATAAGTGAATAGATTACTATCTACTTTCAAAGGCGTCCACGTTTGGTAAATAAAATCAGTATCCCCCCCCCCTCAGCTGACCGTCACTCCCTTTCCAAGGAATTGCCCGAGATCGTGTTGACATACAATCCTTTCGGTTAAAAGTCGCATTACTCGCTCCCACGCTCCCTCGTTGCGTGGAATAATTGACTTTTTGGGACTCAGGTAGTAATGTGGTATGTCTGTTAGTGCGGTTGCGGCCATCGAACGAGCTTCGGACTAGGTATAATTAAAGAAGACTTATCCTCCAGAAGCTTCTCACCCCACACATTAAAGCAGAAAAAGCATGAAGTACTTAGTCGAATGACTTATAACGAAGTCCAAGTCACCGAAGTACATAAAGAACGAAGCTGGTGCGCGAGCGACCTTACAGACTCCCCACGCTGCGTATAGCGAGATCTTTAGTAGCAGCGCACCGCCCTTTATCGATAGGCTTAGTGCTCTCGAAGGCTTTGGCGATGGTGTGACCGTCGTCGATCCTGCGTTCCGACAAGACAGAATGATAGTCAGTTCAAGACACTCGACCAGGCGCTGATTAAGGAAGAGGATGAGCACCATTGGACTTTGTGTGCACTCTTGTCGAGTTGCACTTTGATCGTAGCCCAGCTGAACCGAGAGAAGGAAGGATAGCCGAATGTAGGATCGAGAGTGGATTCGACCCATGCCTTTGTTTTGGGGTCTATTGGAAGGCGCGGGTCGTCAGTTCGGGTTGGAACTGGCCAGGGAAAGATTCGCATGGACATACCTGACGGATAGCCACTTCCGAATTCGTTATTCCAAGGTACAGCCGATTCCTCCTCATCGACCTCCATCTCCTCTCCTTCAGCTGCCGCCGCCTTCCCTCTCCTTCCCTCTTCCCAGACCCAGCCGTCAATCCACGCGTCTCTCGTCACCTTTGCAGCGACGCTAGCAGCTCCGACGATTTTGTATTTGGCATCCGCCTTTGTCTCGACGGATATCTTCTCGATCTCGGGGAAGCATTCCTTCAGGTACCGTTGGTAAGCCGCGGGTGGACCGAGAGCGTCAACGTAGAGCTCGGAGATCGTGATTTGGAGTTCGTTCATGACCAGTTTAATTAAGCCAACGGTTGCTTGTTGGGCACAGACATTAAGGTTTGTTGGCGGACGAGAAAGCATGGAAGACGAGAGGTCTTGCGGGCTGTTCCGGATCGTGTATCCAGCATAGATAGTACACGGATGTGGCGCAAGTTGCCGGTCAGGGTGTAACAGCAATAGGAAGGTACGGAGGGATGCGGGAGAGACAGTTGAAGGCAACAGAGGGTCGGATGGATGATAAGGAAACGGCAGACTTTTTGTCAGGGACTATGCTGACAAGGCAAGTGACTTGCAGCGCCTCACCTCAGTACCCGTACTGCCCATCCAAGGTTTTCCGGATCGGAAGAGAGGGATTCAAGAAGGCTGGAACGTGTTTCGGCGGTCAGCTGTTTCGAGTCTTTTCCGGACGAATCCACAAGTGTGAACAACGATAAGAAAGAAGCAGCTCGTCAGAAAAACGGTGCACTTCGACAAGAAACGGAGTATACTCACCATTAAACCCCATTTCATCTAGTTGCTCTTTATACTCAACGGGGCAAAACGCGACGCCATAGACCATAGGTCCAAGAACTGGACCTCTGCCGGCTTCATCCACTCCCATAATATACTTTCCGGGGGTGGTCGGACATTTTGAGTGATACGTGTAAGAGTCGATTAGTGGGTCCGGGTAGTTGGGTAACGATTCGATGGCGGCGGAGCTCGATGAGCTAGCTTCTTCTTGGGACATGGCTGATGGTGGTAGTGGGTGAAGGTGGTGGATGGAAGGAACGCGTCGCGTGACTGTGCCAAAACGCGTCAACAAACTGAGTTCGAAAACAACCCGTGGGAGCAAGGCGTGTTCGGGCAATTTGCGGCTTGGATGGAACGTGTTGGCTCAATGGCCTGACACGAGGCAGGTCTTCGATCCCGTAACTATTCAATTATGGGAATGGTTCGACGGTGAGTAATTGACAAAGGCGTCTGGACGTCGGAGGTCGTCGTCGTCGTGCTCGGGGGGGACGTTGGTGGTGGTGCGCGCGTCGATGTCGAAAAAAATGGGATTTTTAGTGAATTTCCTGAGCGGGTGAAGTAGAGTGAAGCGGTGTCGCCATGCATTCGAAGGAAAGTGACGTTGTGTTTCAGGGGAGGGAGTGATTATGGAAGGAGTTCTCCGAGGCACCCCCCGGCTAATTACTTGGGGGGGGGGCTGCCATATTTCCCATCGCGCATTCCACAACGACCCATCCCACCTCCTCCCGCTCCCCCCCTCCCCTCTTCCATCCCCCATCGTTGCTTTTGCTACTGGACTCGTTTTTACATACTTAAGCTATCCTCAAGGACTTTTACCTCTCAAGAATCATCAACACTCGTTGCGTTTCCCTTTTTACTCTCAATTTTTAAGAGAAACGAGCTGTTCAACTTCAAGAGGTCACATCCGCGTGGAGACACAATGCCTCTCGCCCAGCGCCGTCCCACCCTCTTGAAGCTCACCCTCCCTCATCCACCTCTCTCATGCTTACCCGCTTCCAGCTCTAACTCCACCGCCAACAACAACAATCTTACGACCGCAATGACAACCAGTCCAGATTCGAATCCAATCACACCCGTCAACCGCAGACGCGACTCGTCCAACTACGCTCACCACCGCACAAGCATAGACTCCTGGTGCAGCTCGGTCTCCAATGAAAGCAGCATGGGGGCAGAGTACGAATGGACACCCTCTCAACTACAAACGCTTTGCAAGGTCAGTGCCACAGGAATTTCTCCGTGGTGACGCGTGCTCATATCACCTTGTCCTTTTCCGGTACCTCTCTCGCTGTCTTCACCCGATGATCTTCGCGAAACACGCTTATAACGCACTGGATAGACTCTGGAAGGCCTTCCTTCACATCTCTTCACCCCATACGTCGGCTCAGTGCCACCCCAGAACATCCTTCAAAAGCTCTCACTCGGTATCAAGGACGCAAGGGGTCCCATCGACTGGCCTCACTCAGTCAAATCGACGCGTCAAATGCTCTACAAACTCGCGTCCAAGCTCGCCCTCCCTCCATCCCTCGCTGATGCGGCTGAGGAAGCTGCTGACGAGCTGGGCAACGCGCCTCCGGCCGACGCGACGAACACACCCCCTAAGAGGGAGCGCGCTTCCCGTGTACCCATGTACAGGAAGAACTCAATGGATGAGTTGTTACCTTCCACGCCTGAAGTAAATGGCAAGCCTACGCGTTCCACCAAGGAGAATGCTCACATCGCTCGGTACGGGACAATTCGGTGGCTGACGAATATTACCGTTGCTAACCACTTTGCTTTTTCATTTTCAGTGCCTCCACGCGTCTTCAAAGCCGAGCCGACAGATTCTTTACTTTCCATCCCTATGCCAACCCAGCGCGTAATCGTGACTCGGTCATTTCTGCCGCGTCCACCTCGAATTCGGACCCGACAAGTGGTGCCTTCCGCCCTCCCCTCGACTGCAGTACCCTACCCCCACCCCGTCAGCGTCTGCGCCGAACGACATCCTCGACCTCTTCTCAGCTTGCTATTGTCGAAGAGGGTGTCGTCCCGATGGCCTTGTCCACTCCCATCTCACTATCTCCTGTTGCTGGTGCCCCACCTTCATCCTTCCCCTCCAACTTGCCACCTACACTTGCCCGAATCACCCACCGCACCTCTAACCCCTGCATGACTCGCGTTCGTCCACAAAGGTCGGCTTCGTTCGGCCGTCCTCTGTCTACGGGCCCTACCGTCTTTGCCAACGACATTACCGAGACCTTACCCGCAGATAGCATGGGTGCTGCTGCAGGTACAGGTGCTGTTCGCGAGCGCGGCACCTTGAAGCGTGCACCGAGCTACGGAGTTGTTGCTCAGCAGAAGAAAGACGAGGCTCAGAAGACGAAGGAACAGCAGCACCTCAGCCCACCCAATGCCATGGAGAGAGTCCGCTCGGTTTCGCCTGGGATCTACTCCTCAGACGAAGAAGAGAAGAAGCGCGGAAAGACCGTCAAGAGGATGAAGACGATGACCCGCCAACCTTCTTACCTCGGTCCGGAGTTGAACCTCAAGTCTCAATCCTCTAGCAGGGACTTCGACCTTCCTTCCTGCCGCGCTCAGCCCCAGACCATCTCGGTCGAGACTTTCACTATGGGCTCCATGTCGTCTCTGGAGAGCCTGCCGTCGCTGTCTTCCTCGAGCAGTGTCACTCAGCTGTCGATGCGAAGTGTCGAGACTTCCAAGACCCGTGCCTCTAGCAAGTCGAAGCAGAGCTCCTCGTCTACCAGGGAGAAGAGCAAGTCTCCAAACAGCATTTCCAAGGACCAGTCGCATCGCGGCAAGTCGAAGGCCGTCCAGTCCCCTCCTGCCATTGAGGTGACACCCACAGACCCGCATCGTGCCACTTCAGTGTCCCCGCCTCGCACTCTCCGACGTGTAGGCAACAAGTCGCTGAAGCTCCAACCACTCACTGCAGCGGACTTGCTTCTTTCTCCTCCCCTGCCTACTCGCGCTCCTCAGCCTCCTCCCAAGATCAACACCAGAGGCTTAGGCGAAATCGGAAGGAAGATCTCATTCGGGTCATTGGGCGAGCCCGAGAAGACGAAAAAGCGCTCCTCTGATGTCAACCCCCTTGGAGGCAGCTTGCTTGGAGCGGCGCTCGGATTGAACAGTCCATTTGAGGAGAAACCCAAGGCTTTGCCAAAACAGAAGAAGTCCGCCTGGTCATCATCCGCTTCATCTGCATCGTCGGCCGTAGGACCAAGCTGCAAGCCACCTGTCAAGTACCTTTTCTAAACTGGGCGAAAATGAATCGCCCCAGTCTATCAAACACCCAAACGTCTCCTCAAGTTATTCGTCTTCAATCTCGTTTTTATTTCCTCACCTCTCTCAAAGCATATCGAAACGACTCTTTTAAAGGCTCTTCTCAACCTCGTTCTCGTATATCTATATCTTGACGACGACCTGTTTTCTCCTATTTTCCCCTTTCCGCTTATTCTTGGGCTCGCGCGTGTAAATACTCCTTGAATCTCTCTTCGTCTTATCTCCCATCTGTTAAACGACTTCCCCTCAACCCCTCCCCTCCCCTTCCATCCCAAAATCTGCCTTCGTATTCCTTGTTTCCCCTGGTCCCCTGATCGAATCTTGTCTTTAGAGACCATTTATGGCCTTCTCACCGTCTATCCTTGCTCCGTTTCTCCTTTGATTCTTCCACCATTGTACCATCATATCCCCTTCCTTTCCTTAACTTTCTGTTTCCTCTCCGTATTTCTGTCCCCCGGCTCGACCTTCCTGTCTACATCTACCCTCCTGGTCACTCCGCTGCCCCATCAGGTGGTCGATAGCAAGCTACCCCCGCTTGCTTACTCCGAAGGGCCTCCTGCTCACCCATCCCATCGGGAGCCCCCACTTTCGCTGCTCCCGCTCACCACATCTACAATCAATTCATCAACACGATCGCAAATCCTGGAATCAATCACTCGCTCCTACACCTCACTCAGGCCTCTGCTATTGGAGCTGCAAACAAAAGCCGGCCGTGCCGAACCCTCTCAAATTATCGGTAACACTCTACAATTCGACTTCGCGTCCATTCACTCTCCTTTGTACACAATCGCTCCTTACAGTTTCCAATCCCAAAATCTCCTTCATAAAGTATTCAAAAGTCTCTTGACTCATCTCTTTCCTTGACCTTTCTTTTCGTTCTGATCTTGTTATTTTTGTCTACAACAGTCACTCCTTTCATTTCGTCTTTTGATCTGATCTTCCACTCTCTCTTTCCAGCTGTTGAACAGTGCCGCTCGTCTCCTCTTCGTTTCATTCTCCCTCTCTCTTTCTCTCTTTCTCATCTCAATCATGGACGCTCAGATAATCTTCCGTACAAGATTTCGATGGACATCCTCGATAATCGTAGTTACTGTAAAATCTGAAGCTTGTCCGGAATCTCATCTCTTGTGAAGTTATCGAAATCGTGTGCTCCTGCGTGAGGCAAATGGTGATCTCCGGACATGAGGCTTAACCTTTCCCGAGAGGGGCCAGGTGCCTTCCGAATCCCCACATTGCCGAAAACTTAGAGGAGTGCAAATGGTTCGTACAACATACCATGTATATTGGGGGGTATCAATGAACGTAGATAAAGGGAGAGCATATTGTCACGGAGTTCCAAGCCTTCTCCAATCCGTAGTCGAGAAGAAGGGTATTATCGGGAGAGCTCAGTGCGCGCGATGGCTTTTTAATGAACCAACTCGTGCTGGAGTGGGGATCATTCCCATGAGGCCGAACATGAGTGCGTAGGAACCCAAGGCTGAGAGAGAGGGTAAAGTCAGACACAGGAGTAACTGGACAGCAAAACAGTGGCTGCTTTACCTCCTGCCAGACTCTGAAGAACATTCAAACGAGACCACGTTGCCAAGCTGATTGCTAAGAGCGACCAACCGGATACGATGGCGCCGGTTAGGATCTGTAAGCACCATAATAAAAGGCGGTTCGTAAGCCCAAGATGGCGTCGACGGCTAGCGGGTTGGGACTTTACCGGAACCACACGAGAGAGGTCGCGAGACAGTCTCCAATTATGGTACTGAAATTACGTTGGCCATGCATCCGGGTTATTTGGATCAGCCAGATTGGGGGGTGGAAGTCGTCATCGAAGGGGAAGTCGAGATCAGCCATGAGTACGCTCCCGGCCCGGGCGAAACTGCACCACTCACGTCAGGATTTATGCCTTTGAAACGAGGGAGATAAACAAGGAGGTAGAGGAATATTGATACTGTTACTAGGGTTGCCGCTAATGCCGCTAAGGCGATTATACTGCAGAGGGTGGCAAAAGTCGATCCGTCAGTCCAAGTCCAAAGCCACCCAGCTGGCAAAGCGTTTCAGGAGCAAAGACGCACCTCGGAAGTCCGGTTGTATGTAAGACGTCGGTGAACTCCTTCCCGACACTGAAGTAATAGACCAATGCGCCGCCTGTCGCGACGTATTTAGCCTGGTTGAGCGCCTTGCTGGCCAGCGATGGTGAATCCGTGGCCGAGGAAGAAGAACCTGTTGAAGGCGCCATCGGTAGGTTGATAATCACAGGAAGAGGGCCGAGAAAAGCTTAAAGGGCCTGGAGGGAGCGCTGGGTGTTGAATTATGCGGTGGGATACTCTGGGACTCGCTCTGACGACCTTTCGGTTTCAGGTGCTTCGGCTCCCATCTCCCGTAAACTCCGATGCCTTGTACATCACCCCGCCACATGGCGTCCGGCTGGCCCATAAACCGACGTTCCCGGTCCTCGTCTTTAAGTGCCACCTACACCATCGTATCCAAGAAATGGCTCGTCTGATCTCCTCTCTACTCGGAAAACTCACCATGACATTACCCTCTGAAGCTACAAAAATCGTCCTCGCTGAGCGCCCGAAGGGCAGCGTCGACGACTCGACCTTCCGAACTGAAAGAGTCCCGATGACGTCGCTTACTCCTTCCAAGTCGACTGAGGTCCTCGTTAGGGTGGACTACGTCAGCATGGACCCAGCGATGCGCGGCTGGTTGAACAATTCAAGGTCGTACGTCCCACCGGTTCAGATCGGCGAGACCATGCGTGCTGGAGGCATTGGCACTGTTGTCAAGGTCCACGAGACTGAAGGCAAGCTCAAAATTGGAGATGTCGTGCAAGGTTTCTTTGGTCAGTTCTTTCTTCAGTCTGGTACCGTGCTCGAAATGTAACGTGATCGACTTTCAGGATGGACGAACTATGCACTGATGGATGAGAGCAAGTTGACGGCACTCAAGTAGGCAACCTACCTCTTCTGTGGCATCATTGATTGATGATTTGATGTGATTAGCCCACCGCCGGGCGCAACTGCATTGGATTACCTTGGCGTTCTCGGAAACCCGGGTAAGTGTCTCCCGATGTTACCATCCGAAATGCACAGCCTAAATCGATCCTTCCAATCCAATAGCATTGACAGCCTACTTTGTACGTACGATCTACGATTCTGATTTCTTTTCTCTGACCAACATATGCTTTGTAGGGTCTTCTTGAAGTCGGCCAGCTCAAATCCGGCGACACGTGTGTCGTGTCCGGAGCCGCTGGTGCTGTTGGCAGCGTGGTCTGCCAGATCGCAAAACTCAAGGGCGCCAAAGTCATCGCCATTGCCGGCTCAGATGACAAATGCAAATGGCTCGAAACAGACCTTAGAGTCGATAAGGCCCTCAACTACAAGAGCCCATCGTTCAGGGATGACTTCAAGAACGTCGGATACCTGTAAGCCCCTTGGTTGCAGCCGGACCTTATAAATGCTGACATTCCTGCGACTAGCGACGTTTATTTCGATAATGGTGGGTGATTTTAGATTGGTCGTGCGGTTGATGTGCACTTATGCTGAGACCTGCCTCTCGAAGTCGGTGGTGAGATACTAGATCTTTGCCTGACACGATTGAACAAGGGCGCCCGCGTCGCCCTTTGTGGTGCCATTTCTGATTACAGTGAGTCTTGATACCCCTACTTGTCCCTTTGGACAGCGCTTGACAACGTTGGTCCTTACGTCGACAGACAACAAACCGAAAGGCCTCACTGGCTACCTGTGAGTTTGTATATACGGCATCTCATGAATGTTTAAGCTGACCACCTCTTACAGAAATCTGATCTCTCAACGAGCGAAGATAGAAGGTTTCATCGTGTTCGATTACGTTAGCCGGTATGAGGAAGCACGGACAGAACTGGCTCAATGGTTGAAGGAAGGAAAACTGAAGAGGCGATTCCATATCGAGCAAGGCTTGGAGAATTGCCCCAAGCACTTGAACGGATTGTTCGCGGGTGTCAATACGGGTAAAATGTACGGCTACATGTTCCGGCCGGCGTTCGACCTTTCAACTGACTTGTTTGCACCGGTAATAGGGTGGTACAAGTCTCTTCCATGGAGCCCAGCAGATTGTAATTTCTATACACTAGTAATATGGCCTTCGCAGAATGGAACTTTTGGTGTGGATCCACTTCGAGCGCCGAGGAACGTCCACTCCTGCGCGGTTCAAGGTTTAACGCGCTCCTAAGACAACTATTGAGCAGCTGCACATCACGAACGGAGATTCGTCTGCTATTCAGAAACCATCGGGACGGGGGTTCTCGCATTATTCCAGAGTTGGTCTAGTTAATAATCAAAACGCAGGGAAAGTCCGAGTGTATCGGCATTGAGACTTGGTTATCGCATACATCGTTATTCGGGATAAAAGTGACAGAAGGGACGAAAAAAAAACGAAGCAAGTAAACACAGCAGAGAGGATGACATTAATGGTAGGGGTAAGAATGAAAATGAGCAGAACGAGGTGTGATGGCTACTGGTTGAACGCCTCGGGAGGGATCTGGGGCTACATGAATGTGTCAGAATCGAAGGTCATGAACAAGAGGCAGGCTACGTACTCTAAGCTCGTTGAAATTAGCAAGGGCGGCCTCGGGGTTCCACTGGTTTCCCTCCAGACATCTTCCGGACCACATCACGTTGAGCCCCGTGACACGTTGGAACTCAGTGATGAGATTACGCTGATAGTCAGGCTAAAGAATGGCAAGAGGGAAGGGATTAGCAAGGCTATGTTAGGTGAAATAATGATCGGCACGCACAAGAGTGGACAGAATAGGATCCAGCGCAGGTTCCGAAGCTACTGGAGCAGGTTGTACTACCGGAGGTGGGGGCCCAGCGGCCGGCGCTGGTGCCGGAACTGTGGCTGGGGCTGGTGGCTTCTCATCCTCCTCCGTTTGAACCGTGATAGGACCCGGAGCCCAGGCTTCATGACTCGAGTAGTTGCGGATATGAAGTTGTTCGGAGACGATCACCGCCTCCCATCCATTCTGTCGAGCTTTGGAGTCGGGACTTGCTGGAGCGAGAATGAACGTTCGATCGAAAGATCGTTGTCCTTTAGCAGGCACTAAACATCGAAAACGGGGAACCTTGATGAGATTTTGATTACAAATTCTAGTGATGTAGCTAACTCACACTCTGTGAACTGCCCGTGAACAGTGACAAGGAGGGTGTCAAAGCTCAGGACGCTGGAGACGATCCACGACTCGGCGAGGAACGTATTGCCGCCGTTTGCAATGTCGTGTTTAGTTTCAGGCACCTGCTGCAGAGCCTTGATAATTTCTTCAGGTGACCTGAAAAGGCGGTTAATCGCAGTGCTGCCGGTGTTGTTCATACGCGTCAGGTTGCGAGAGAGCGGTCTCCAAGCCTCCCAGTTCAATTGCTTCTGATGGGGCAATTCAAGGAAGAAACGACTGATCCTGGCACGAGTGGGAACGGCTGCGTTGAACGAAACTGAGAACGTTGCGTTGGGAGCGTAGGCGTCAGCTAAGGCCGACCGGTTCTCATCGAACAAGGTGAAGTATCTAGAGAAGGCAAGGTCAGTACACTGCAACAAGGCCAATCGAGACTGAGAGCATCGCACTTGAATAAGAAAGCGTTCGTCGTCTCCTGAACCCCATCTTGCATAATAGGACCCCCCATTTGCACGTCAAACGCCGTAGGTCCTGTCTCAGCCGCACGCGAAGGTTTAGCGGCTGACGCGTCGAACCCGGCGACTTTAACTACGGGTTGCATATCCAGCATCGTCAAACAGGGGAAGATCTTGAGAATTTCGCTGAAGAATAGATTGAATATCAGAGCCGGGCTCGCAGGAACATTGATCGTGAAAACATACCTCTGATACTGCTCCAGTTCATTCCTCGCAGAGTATATTTCCCTGAACGGATTGCCCAAGAAAATGACTTCCCTCAATTTGGGGACCTGATCGGAACGGGAATTGATGATGGAGAGGGTTTTGATGTCCTCGATGTCGTTGTTCTGTAGCGATAAGTTGGCCAAGTCCGGGAGATAGCGAGTAATGTACGCAAGCTGCTTTAAGGTTCTGAACTTGTTGTTCGCCAAGGAGATCGTTTCTGGTGGCGGATCGAGTTGACTGGCGAGTTTCAAGATGACGGTACCAGTGTCTTTGGATGTCGTTGGCAAGTCGGGTGAGATGAACTTGCCGTTCTTGAAGAACGGGTCCTCTTGGAGATTCTGGTTGGAGGGTCAGCGAAGTACATATACGGAAGAACCCAACAATGTACCGACCTCAAGATTAAGATAACGACGCTCTTTGTCGTACCGTGAAGTCACGAAACCTCGGAGGAGTTGGATATTATTCGCATCCTTTGGGACCTCGGCCGCGGACGTGATCTTCGGCCTCACTCCGAGTCGCTTCGCCATCGGGGTGGAGGGTCCAGCTGGTCCTATTCGTCCTGTGAGGGCTGATCCTTTCCCAAGTCGCATAGCGGCTGCGAACTACCCGAGGAATAAGAACGAACGGGGGGCGTAGTGGAGCATCGACGAGCGACACATGGGAGCGACAAGCAGAAGACGAGGAACAACAAAGAGAGAGCGTGCAAATGAACATCGTAAGCATACTGAGATCGACAGTACCAGGGTGAAATCGCAGGGGCTTAATCGTGCAAAGGGAAGAGTATCCGACTGGTCCGAATCGACATCACCGAATACATGCAACAGGGAAAGGCCAACGCGTCCTGGTCAAAAGTGAGCAATGAACGATATTTACCGATTGTTCGACGTTTCTTCCAGCTTTATCCTTCTCTGGGATTCCCATCCTTTCGCGATTGCGTTTCCGGCGTTCATCGGCTCTCTTGGCTGCCAACGCGGCAGAGCCCGACGACGGACCGGCGTCGGACATCTTGGAGTCGCCGGCCCTATCGACAAGCCCACTTCCCTTGAGGATGGCGGAAGCAAGACCTTTGCGGTTCCCTGGAGCGGAAGGGCGGGAAGGTAAGCCTGTTGGGGCCTTGGACGTTGACGGCTTGTTACTTGTGGTGAACATCTTGAGACTGTCGAAGAGCAGTCAAGCTAACGACTGGCGTGCGCAGGGTAAGAGTGAAGGTGAGTGGGTCAGGCGAGAACGAGAAGACGTCGACCCAGTCGATGTCGGAGGTGTGGTAGAGGTTAAGCAGTGTGGACGAGTCTGGAATCGTCCACCTGAACAAATGTTCCCTGTCTGATGACAAACACAAGTCGACGCTTTGTCCAGGATCCGCGCGGAACCGAACGAGGGCGGTGCCGCATTGAGGCATAACGTGCTATTCAGCATAGCGCACGGAATAACTACGACATTCGATAAAGACATGTACCGGGGAAAGGAGAAAGAAAAGAAAAGAAGATCAACACTGCCTCATGTCCGTTCCATCGATGTTCCACCCATTTTAGACGTTCCAGATCTCTGCCATGCGCAGTCCCACATTGGTAACGATTGCGCCTCCAAGAATGAGGCAAAAGACTGTCGGGCCCCACTTGTCATAGTAGACGCCGGTGACTACGGCATCCCGCCTGCGCAGAGCCAGAGCACGTCGCACGAAGATGATGCAGGTGTAGAGGATGGCGACGAGCGCGGCCAGCGTGAAAATGGAAGCACTGATGAGGCCAGATGTATCATGACCGTTATTGAAGTTGAGTAAGGTGGTTGCAATGCTGCCAACAAGCACGGTAATCTCAAGCCATTTCTATCCGGTGGCGTAATGACATCAGCTTGGCGAGTTTCAGAGTGTACAGCACATCGAAAGTGTACCCACCAAGAAAGTGCGTTCGGTAGCGAAAATTACTTTCGGCTCGATGCGAACTGCCACGGCAATCTTCTTGCCTTCCGGTGCATCGACACGCAAGTACTCAACCTCCTGTCTTGTCGGCAGTTCTTCTTCCTCGGTTTCCGGTGCAAACCATCTGAAACAGCGCCGCGATCAGCACCCAACGCAGTACACGTACAAACCGCGCGCACACGTACCTCCGTATCCGGCCAAAGAAGCCAACCGGGGCGGGCGGTGGTGCCTCGTACTCGCCGCGATGTCCCCCTTCATCCTCATCATCGGCATCCTCATCCACCACAGTATCGTCACTGAATCCCACTCTTCTCTTGCTCTCCTTCTGTAGCTTGGTTTGCAGAGTCTTGTCGAACACCGAGCTGGGCGCCAAGGGATCGATGGACAAGTTCCTCGGGCGCTGTGTGGTGGCGGCCATCTCTGAAGCCCGGCGGGTCTTGAGGAATGGCTTCCTGGGATCGTCATCTTGAGGAGTACTTGAGCTGGATGCCTCAGCCACCTGTCTCGCAAGCTGTTCTTGCCGGTACTTGATAGCGGCCGAAGCTTGTCCTCTGTCCAAACCAACCCGATTTTCTTCATCTGCAGCCACAGCCTGGCCCATATCTTCATCTTCCTCTCCTTCAGACAGGGGTTCGGTGTATTTGCCGAACTCCAGACCTTCCTCCGTAGGTGATTCCGGTAGAGGCGACGCGCTGGTGGCACTGCTGTGTGTAGCGGACGTGGGGCGGTTGATCTGGATTGTGACAGCACCGGTGTCGGGCTTCCGGATGTCGACATCCATTTGAGGCAACCAGAACGGTACGAGATCCACACGATTTGGTATTAGGGTGGCGCAGCCGTGGATGAATTTACTTTCAAATAAGCATTCGCGTCAGAGACAGGACCTCACACACTCTAAGCTCGCATACCTGAACTTGGGAACAGCTTCAACCAAGTGACTTGAAACCAGCTCTTTCACCCACTGCGGTGGCTCTTGACCAAGCTGCGTCTGCAACTTGACTTCTAGCACACCGTATGGGAAAAGCTCCTTGTCCTCATCGAGCAACTGGTTGAAGGGGTGGTCGATGCCGATGTCCATTCTCCTCCAGTTATCCGCGGCCCTCTGACGTCCATCCCAATTATCCTCCCGTACCATCGTCAACTCCGTGTCCAGCGATATACGGACTCGGGCGTCTCCGGGAAGCTGGAACGCCGTCCGGTTATAGAACGTTCGCATAACGGGCTGCAGCTTGCGAGTGAGGACGGCGTATTGGACTTCCGAAGCAAGTTGGATCATGTTATCCACTTCAGCTTGGGTCTTCTTTCCCTTGGTCACCAGCTCTTGGAATTCCGCGTCCATCGTGTACTCTCCTCGCAAGAAGGCATTGACGTTGTGTTCCTTGATGGGGAAACGGGCCTTCACAGACTTTTCTCCTGTCCAGTCCTCTCGATGGGTTTTGCGTTCAACGAAAATCTGTAAGGGTCCACAAGTTCAGTGGGAAAGCTGGACTACCCAGTTCGAAAAGCGGTCTCACAGTCTTCACGCCCATATCTCCATACCACCGCAAGCGAATCGCTTCCGCGCCCTCGGTCTTCTCGAGCCGACCAAGGTACAGCTCCAAGTCCTCGTTATCAAAGTATATGGACGTGATCGCTTCGGGTCACGAAAAGAAGGCAGAATGAGGCTTCTGCGAATCCGCCTATCACGGCACTTGGAGAAACTCACCCGCATCCTTGGGTTCGAACTCCTTATTTGGATTGAAGACTAAAGGAGCACACGACCTTTTATCAGACATGGCAATCGAGCACAATGATCGCGAATGAACATACCTAGCACGGGAAGATGTCTCATGATGGCCAGCTTGACATGGACAAGATTATCAGGGTGGACCTAAGGATCGCAAGGTCAACCCAAGCCGCCGCGCCCGCGCAAGACCGATGATTACCCAATACTTGGTCGTCTGCCTGACGAAGGCGCTTTGGCTTCCACCAGCACTAGAGTCTCCCTGGACGGGATGACCTCGGGTTCGGACCAGGTCGTAGAGTTTGGAGAGTTTGACAATCAATGGGTCGTATGAAACTTTGTAGAAGGGCCGCTTCTCCAGGTATTCCTTGACAAAAGTAGACTTGAGTGGATACCCGGTTTGTTTCTAGAGAAGGCGACGGGACATCAGACGAGGTCTCATCGGAGGAAAGGAAGCCAATCATACGTCGTGTTTCTAACAATGAAAAGGAGGTCAGTGAGCTGCAAGGCCGGATAGGCAGACCGCGCCGGGTGCGAACCTTGACTATCTTCATGAACCCAGTGAAGTTGAGCTTCGTGTACAGTGCGAGGTCGTGAACGTCGGCAACAAGTGTGGCGACTTCTTCTTCCAGTTCGTGAAACTTCTCCTCAAGAGAGTCTACGCTGTGCGCGTCATCGTCATCGTCGTCCGAGCCGAGGTCGCCCGCTTCGACGGCCTCTTCGTCTGCGTGGTCAGATTCGTCGTCGGGGACGTAATCCGCAACTAAGACCTGAACCTTGGCCTCGGCCTCCTTAATGCGCCGGGCAAGTTCCGTGACCTAGATGGATCCGTGCTCAGTTAAAATTACAACCAGCGGGTAGAGTAGGAAGCATCGGATACCTTTCCCTCCTGGAACTGATAGATCTTGTCGAGCTCGGCGGCGAGAAGCAGTTTGAACTCCTTCTCGTCATCTTCGTTCCAGTTCTTGCCACTTGTGCGCCGCTTGAGTTCCTTCTTGAGTCCGCTGTAGTCGATGTAGTATGCTTGCCATGCGGTATAGAGGTCGTTCTAGAGTGCGGCGGGTTGTTGTTGTCCGTTAGTCGCTGGGATAACAATCGGGCCCGGCCTGCCCGCTTACCTGGATAGTCCGACCGAACTTCATGGTCGGCGACGACGAGAGGAACTAGAGAGAGGGAAATTTGACTGATCCTCTGGTTGAGGACTGATATGGAGATGGTTCAGGAATTGTCCCAAGGAAATTCGGATTCTCCTGGTTCACACTTGAACTATGACGCTCCCAGGACCACGGGACCTTACCAAACTCCGACGAACGTGCGACTTCGACACGCGCCGAATCCCGAACGACCCTCAGCTCCCCATGCTCGTCTCCAGGTCATCATGCTACGGCTGCTGTAAAGACGTGTGCCATATAACCTGCAAATAGAACCTGGATTGCACGTAACATCTTCTAGATCGGCCGAGACCATGTTATCGCCTTGAAGTACTCATGATACCCCTGTTATTGAGTCCCCCACCCGTTAGACTACGCGCCGCAAGTCTAGTTGGGACTGCGTCCGTGGATTCATCTTTCATTTTTCTCGATTTGGAGATTCGGGAACCGATTGTCGTCCCTAGAGTGCCACTAGAGGATTTTGACTTTAGCATCACCCTAGTCGATGTGAGCTCGCATCCACCAGTGAACTAAAGCTCGTTGCGCTGTTCCGTGGTACTGGCAAGTGAGGTTGAGGTGCGTTCCACCCGGCCTAGTGATCCCTGCAAGAAGGAGGGCGTTTGCTGAATGTTCCGACGATAAATTTCCCCAACTGACCATGATTCTTGCGCTGAAGCTCACTGTTGGCCCTCTCCCCTGTCCCTTCTTTGCGTGTCAGTCGCGACAGCCGGGTGTGCTTGAGACCCTCAGAGTTTCCTGAAGTGGTGGATTCCGACGATGTGTGCTCGTGTTTACGCGCGTCGGTCCCTTCAGGTTGGGCAAGAGGAACGGTTCACGTCAAAATCGTTCGAACCAACCATCCCTTAATCAGGCTCAAACTCGCTACTCCAGAATCCCTGTGGACACTTGCTTTTACTGTCGTAGTACTTCCTACTAACGATACTTGGATGACAACTGAAGAGAATGGACGACTCTTTCCTCAATGAACTATCACGACCCCTCGAGCCGACGAATAATCGACGACCTGCTGCGACCCCAGCAAAGAAACGAGCTCCAAAGAATGAGAAACCTACAACTATAGACGAATTTTTCACCCCCACAAAGACGAAAACCCCTTTAACGGCACGTCCAAAGCCCAAGTCGAAGCTTCGGTCGGAGTCCCCTTTGTCGAGACCTCCCTCCGCGCCTGGACCCGCAAAGGCAGGTCACGCGAGGGAAAAGCAAGACCGGGGTGTTGGAACGCCCATAACAAAGAAACCACTGGTCGAACGAACGGAGAGCCAAGGAACAATTATTCCTGACAGCGAAGAGGAACGAAAGAAAGAGGAAGGATCGTCGGGGGAAAGCTCGTGCGTAAATTAGTACGAAGGCGGGAACTAAAGGTCTAATTTTGATTTGCTGCCGCTTCAGAAATGAGGTGCCAGTATCTTCGAAAAGGGGGAAGCAGTGGAATATGAGGCGGCGCGTTCTCAGTTCTGAAGACAGCGATGCAGAAGTGGATGCGACTCCTACCCGTTCTCCTAAAAAGAAGGCAAGAATGCTAGAGGATGGACACAGCAGTCCAACTCCGAAAGGGCCGGCTCCTATACCAAATTCTACCCGAGTCCCGGCCAACAGGAGTGCTTTAGCCCGTGAGGTCATCGAGATATCCGACGACGACGACGAACGCATCGTTCAAAAGGCTCCGGAAGTCTCTTCGCTGCGACGTCAATCATCTTTACACAGTCTAGGTCAGAAAACCGACAAGCGTGGCATTTTGGTGATCCAAGCTATAGGGCCGGATAAAGAATGGTGGGTCCTTAGCTCTCTATCTGTAACATTTCGTCTGATTGCTGGTGCCCAGCGAGTGTCACGACAACTCTGAGACGAACTCGGACTTATCAGACGACGAAATAATACCCGAGACTCAGGAACAGCCTGAAAATTGGAGCGACAGTGCCGGTGAATTGGGATAGTAAGTGCAGCTCCTGGTTTGGGAGGTCCCTGATTATGACCTTACCCCTTTATAAGTGTTTCTCCGCGAAACTTGAAGAAGACATTCAGTCCCATCACCCCAAACAGTCCTTTCACGGGATTCTCCCCTGCCATTGCTCGACCTAATGTCCTGTCTGGTCCCTCCCGATCGCTCAAAGGACTCGGTATCCTGGCTACACAATCGGACGAACAACTGGTCCCCGACGAAGTTACTGAGGCATCTCCAACGGAGGTATCATCAAAGGGGGAACCTGTTAGGTCCTTGTCGGATGACAAAGAGGTTATTGAAGTTTCGTCTGATGAAAGCGAGAAGGAGTACTTTGATTTAGGTGGCCCTATACCGGCTCCGCGTTCCAAACGCACTGCAGCTCCGGCACCTGCAAAGCCCAAGTCGAAAGCAGTTGCAAAGGCGAAGGATGCAGACGTCCCTTTGACACCGTCTACTCCGCGATCCAAGGGCAAGTCGAAGAAGACGGCCGGCCCTGTCACTCCAACTTCGCCGTCAGGAAAGGCAATGTCTCGTGTCGCGAAGGCGAGGCTTCTAGAGCATTATGCAAGGGAATTATTCGACGACCTCAACGAGCACGTCTTCAACCATATCCTGGATGGGTGCGAGCTCATATGGAGTAAGCTGCTTCTCAGCACAGCTGGAAAGGCATTCTTGCGAAAGTGCGTTCACGAAGACGCGTGATGGTACATTCCTACTGAATTAAGGCTTACTTAGGGAGCGTGACGAGAACGGAGCGGTTCGTCACAAGCCTGACGGGTCGGTCGCCATTGGGTTAACAATTGAGCTCTCGACCAAAGTCGTGGACTCTGAAGAACGAGTTCGGAACACTCTAAGCCATGAGATGTGTCATCTCAGTACGTGGCTGGTTGACGGCGTAGGCCAACCCGATCACGGATCAGCGTGGAAGAAGTGGGCTGCCAAGGTTACCCGGTATCGGCCTGACATCGAGATCTCCGTCAGTTCAATTCCCGAGATACATGAAAACCAATGCTAATCTACAGCATTTCTCGTCCCCTAGACGCGCCATACGTACGAGATTGCCTACAAATATTCATGGCAGTGTACCAACACGACCTGCGCTCATATCTACGGGCGCTTTTCCAAGTCGATTGACATTACGAAGCAAGGATGTGGTTTATGTCGATCGGTCCTCAAGCCACTGTTCGAGACAAATGCTAAGCCTAAGAGCGCTTGGCAAGGCGAGTCTGCTCCTCATATCTTCACAGAACCTCATCCTAACGATGAGCCCTCCGCTTTTCCTTCCCCAGAGTTCATGAAGCAGAATTTGAAGACTATCAAAACCGAAAATCCTGGAATTTCTCAGAGCGCTGCAATGCAAATCTTGTCGGAAAAGTGGAAGCAGACCAAATCGGACGCGAGCTCGACTCCTGGAGGTTCTGATGCTATGGAAGACATCGTTGCTGGACTTGGACGCCTTAATGTTTAACTATCTGGATGCAGTGATACGGGACTAGACGTTGTGGGTGCTACTACTATCTGGAATCGAATGATAATTTAGCGATATGATCTTGGCGATGTGTGGCGTTGAAATTAATGTTGCTGTTTTCGGGGATGTGATGTGAGTTGCCGTCGCAGCAACAATCGGAAGCACTGCTTCTGGGTGCCATGCCGCGACGGTCCACCACCTGGCACCTTCAACCATGGGAGACAATATAGAGCCCAGGTCAGCAGAAGACCATTCCATCGTGTCGGCTGATCCTCACCCGAGACTCCCCTTTGCAGCGTTCGATCGAAAATTCGGGTTACAGGTGAAATTGCATGATCGTCTGAATGTTCCCCTAAGCTCGCCACTGATGCCCCACATTGCCATGCAATAGTTCAAAAGGGGTCTCTGCTGTATTCCTTTAGAGAGGTTTTCTACACACCCACAACCTACGTTCAACTTTCTGTTGACGATGACAAGAACCAAGTCTTCAAAACAGCTGTGGTAAAGGGGGATGAACCCAGATGGAACGAACACTTCGACATGTGAGTCAGCGGGCACAAGGCGTTCCAGCTCGTGGTATTAACTCAAGTCACCTAGATATGTTTCCCCCAATTCGCAATTAAAATTCGAAACATTTGATACAAAGAAGAAGAATATGGGGAACGGTGGCCGGGTTGGATCGTTTGTCGCGTCGCTTTGGGACATCGTCGAACTCAACGGAGACACCGAATGTGACGTATTTAGTTTCAATCGTGCTTTTGGACCACACTAACGTCATTCCATATCACAGTGCCAGACTTCCCCATTCAGCACCGCAAGTACGACTTACATAGGGACGAAGTGGAGAAGATGGACAGCTGGACAGGGTCATTGTCCTTCTACATATCTCCAGCGTTCCCTCCTCCAAGTCCCGTCACGGGAGCCTTGAAAAAGAACGCACGACTTGTTCGCGTAACTTGTAGGTTCAAGGGGCTTCATCCATTCGGCACCGTGCCATGAGTTCTCTTTAAAGAATCTAAAGCAATGTCTAACAGTCGTCAAGGGTGAAACTCTCCTCTTGAAGTTCGTGTACGACCCTGATCCTTACCTCGTCGCTTCCGTTGATGGGACGATGGTTCATACTACCGGGATTCAGGAGAAAACCTCCGATCCAGAATGGAACGAATGGTTTGAAGGGTGAGTCATGTTTGAATCGCGATCTCCACCGTACTCAGCCCCATTTAGGAATGTAACGCCATACTCCAAGATCGCCATTAATGTATACGATCGAAAAAAGGTGGGCAGTCCAGAAGGGTATGAACTTGGCAGCACTACCTTCCGCTTGGCGGACGTGGTTCCACGCTTGGACGGTGAGTTTGTCCACCCAATCTGTTAGTCAAGACTCCGTTGAAAGCACGCCTTCCGATTAGGAGACTTTCCGATTACAAAGCATAGCGTCAAGCTGAGACGCTCAGATGGGAAGGGTGGGGGAAATGTTATCATGTTAATATCTCCTGGCCTTGGGGAGGTGCCGAAACCGAAGTCTTCAAAGGAACAAGTTTCCGCAGAATCTCTCGTAAAGTTCCCTGAACCAGTGTTTGGCGCTCCTCAAGCAGATATGAGCCCAGCAGCCGGTCCCCCCATTCCGGATTTGGCCCTGAGCGCTATACCCACAATGACCACGGTTTCAGCTTCCCCTCCACCCGTTCCTCCCCGGAGATCAAGCGGTCAGTCGATTAGCAGTCTTACGCAAAGCATTGCTGAAATGAAGGTCAACCCCGCCGAGAGTGGAGGTGCTGTGCACGAATTTCCACCTGGGTCCTCCCCGGTCGGTCAACCACCGAACCAAGTTTTTCCACTCCCTTCGCGACCGATTTCAACTCCATCTCTTCAATCTATGCTTAGCCAAGGTTTTGTTATGTCGCCTGCCTCTGATCGGAGTAGTATGAAATCCTTCGGAAGCGTTGGGTCTACGAATCCTCCTCCCTATCAGGATCCCCTTGGGCCTTTGCCAGACGGCTGGGAGGCAAACTGGACATCCGACGGGATGCAGTACTTTATTGACCACAATACAAAAACGACGACCTGGAACGACCCTCGAGTGCCAGTCTTGAAGGAGGAGCCTGAAGATATCGAAGAAACGACACGCACAGAAACAACGGCGGTAACGTAAGCTAACACCATCTAGGCATGAACATCGCATTTTACTTAATTATCTCCACAGGAGTGCCCAAGGTGTAGGAGTTGCCGCCGTCAAGACCAACAAGCAGCGGATGTCGTCGTTGAAGTGGACTCTAAAGGCTGTCTCAAAGTTGAAAGAAGGAGCGAATCCGCCCACCATCGTCGATGTGACACCATTAATTGAGCTGTTGGGTGAACGTGTGGCTTTTGGTGGGTCATGCGACATTTACAAAGGAAAGATGCACGGGCGAGGCTGGGTCGCGATCAAACGCCCGAGAGTGATGGAGCTTAGTGGTGATGTTCTGCAGGTGAGGACGGTTACTTGTCCCCTTCTGACTCTGAATTGAAGGGCCTCCCTCCTTAGAGGTTCAACACGGAAGCCGATACTTGGAGCAGGCTAAGGAGCCCAAAGATCCTCCGCCTGCTCGGAACGTATCAAATTGATAACTACATCCACTTAGTCGCGCCGTGGTGCGACAACGGGGACGCTCTTCGCTACGTGCAAAAGAATCCAGATATGCCCTATGTTATGCGAAAGCGTTTGGTGAGAGAACTTCCTCGCCAGTAAATTGCTACACGTGCTGAGTTGAATCGATATTAGTTGTACGACATGGCCGACGGATTGGCTTACCTACATCGGAAAAACATCGTACACGGCGATCTCAAGCTGGTAAGCCCGGCACTTGCCATGTCTCATCATCTGGTGCTGACCGCACCGTGTAGGGCAACGTGATGCTGGATGAATCGATGACGGGGATGCTTTGCGATTTTGGCCTTTCAAAAATGTTTGACGGACATACCGTCGAGGCCATGAAAGGAGGGGGCACGTACAGGTAACTTTAAGCAGCATCTTGCCAACCACGCCCAACCGTGGTCCTGACTTGAATTCAGGTGGACAGCACCCGAAGTACATAACAATGGACCCAAGACATCCGCAAGTGACATGTACGCCTATTCTATGTGCATTGTGGAGGTGAGCGTCGTATACATCTGCGCAAACCATAGAGTTTGACATGCGTGACTTCAAGCTTCTGTCCGGGCATCCACCGTTCGCTGATGTCGAGACGGTCGGAGCTGTGATCCTCCAAATCATCAAAGGGAGTCGGCCACCACAGGTGCCGGAGACGTCACCCGATGGAGTCTCATACGCTGCGATATGGAAGATGGCTCAACTGCTCTGGTCCCCTTATCCGGCCAACCGCCCTCGGGCACAAGAGGTGATTCAGACTCTGTTGAACGCCGATTGACTCAGATGAGCATATCCTATGTGACTATCGAGCGGGTTGCACTGTAATCTTATCGTTGAAATGGACTGGACTTGCGAAGGACTGGTGCCGAGTGGTCCCTTCGGCATTCGCGACCAGAATAGACGCCCTTTCCGTAAATGGGAATTCCATTGTCACACACCGCTTCGACTATTCAACCACGGTTCGCTTCGATTTTCGCTCTACCACGTCTTCCACGATACCATAAACCCACGTCTTCTATCAGCTTAGCAGGCCCATTTATCTATACATAAGTTGTACTTGACCTGTGAGCTTGTAGCCGTTCCTGAGCCGAGGAACCGCTCCACTAACTCCCCTGATCGTTTTACACCCGTAAAAACCACTACGCTTCAAGGTTGCTACATAACTAAGATGGCCGATAGCTTCAACGCAATCGTTTCAGGAATGGCTCAAGTCAGCCTCCAACTCCAAGACACGAGTGGGCAGGGCCAACCCTTGCCCCTGTCATCTGGCTTGCGGGTAATGCCGTCTCTACCATCTCGCCCAAACTCTCCGAATGCTGGTCCCAGAGCGCCCTCTCCGCGCCCTGCTACTAAAAGTCTCGATGGAGTGCAGGGGACTCCTTCCCCATCAAGCAACTCTAACCCCCTTGCCCCGCCTGATCGCATTCGTCGGACGCCCTCACCAGCCTTGAGTCTTCCCTTTGGATGGGAGATGAAGTGGACTGCTGAAGGGCACCCATACTTTGTCGACCATAATACAAGGTCAACCACTTGGGACGATCCTAGGTTGATGATGAGTCCAATTCTTGAAGCCCCGCCGACAAGCCTGCTAGGCAAAGGCAGACCTGCGACAGGAGAACTATCAGACAAGGACGAGTTAGTGCCACCCATACTTTATGCACGACGTGGCTAATCTCATGTCTCTGAAGCCCGACGTCACCTCCCCGTGAACTTTCCAAAATGGCCGCAGCAGCCTGGGCAATTGCAGCATCCATGTCCTTGAAAAGCGGTCTACCGCCTCAGACTATAATGGACATTACTCCAGACGTTGAAACCATCGGAGAAATGGTAGGAATGGGAGGGACTTGCGACCTATTCCGAGGTCGCTTAAAGAACGGCCGGGTTGTGGCGATTAAGCGACCACGCGTCATGGATCTCGACTCGGCCGTCGTCAGGGTGGGTGAAAGATCTAAATGACGCGAATTTCACCGCGAAACTAAATCTTACCGTGGGACATCAGCGATTCAATCGAGAAGCCGACATTTGGCGGAAGCTGAGGCACCCCAAAATACTGGAGCTCTTGGGGACTTATGAAACCGAAGGTTACATTCATCTCGTAGCACCCTGGGCAGACAACGGCGACGCGTACAACTACGTCCGTAACCATCCAAATCTCTCGTATCTGTCAAGGAAGACGATAGTAAGCCGACCTCCGCCTCCGAGAGCAAAGCTTAAATCTGACGTATGCACTTAGTTGTATGATTTAGCGGATGCTCTCTCCTACTTGCATCGCAAGCAAATTGTTCATGGCGATCTCAAACTCGTACGTCTCCAATCCCTTCTGCTTTGAGTCCCGTCATAACTCGGCCCAATCAAGGTCAATGTCGTTCTCACTCGAGACGGAGAAGCACTTCTATGCGACTTTGGTCTGAGCAAATTATTTGATACGAACACGTCTGAGGTGCTGAAAGGGGCTGGGACATATCGGTTCGCTCCAATAACTGTATCCACGACGACTTGGCTCTCATCAAGTTCCATTGACAGGTGGTCTGCTCCTGAAATACACAACAACGAGCCAAAAACCCCAGCTGGCGACATGTATGCGTTTTCCATGTGCATCGTGGAGGTACGCTCGACGCTGATTTGTTCAGACTGAATGTGCTGACCGGAGTTTCTTTTTCTTCTCCTGGCTTAGATCATCACCGGAAAGGTACCATTCCACCAAACTCGGGCCGCTGCATCGGTGATACTAGACATTGTGACGGGCAAGCGCCCTGCGAAGATTCCGGAATGGTCTCCGGATGGCTGCTCTTACGCAGGGCTCTGGGACATCGCTGAGAAGGGGTGGGCTATGGATCCGAGTGAGCGGCCTTCAGCACAGGAAGTCATGGCTAGGCTCTTTGAGATTGAGTAGGCTTCACGGCGATCGCAAGACTTAGATCATACGCATGGACTGGACGACTCGATTGAGATTTTGACGGTATACGGAGAAAGTGTATACATCTCGATCTAGCTATAAATACAGTTGTAGATAACCGGTGACAAAGACTGAGTGGGGGTTAGGCACAGCAGATAAAACCATCTAGCCAATGTGAAGAGAAAATGTGATCTTAAGTATACAGGTCTACTGGAAGAGATGAGAAACTGGCATCTACGACTAGCATAGTCCGGGTGATATTTTTAAATACCAATGTAACCAAACTCAAACCATCTGTGGGGTTCCATTGAAATGATGCGAAGGATTTGGTGGTCTGAGGGTTATGTTATCTTGCTCAAGATCGGGTGTAACTTCGATCTTGGGATTGTGGTGACCGGTGATCATGCCCATAATCGAGTTGGCCGAAGAGCTATTCTGTGAAGGGGCCTCCTTTGCTTTACGCGTGGATTCAATGTCGTGGGCAGCAAGAGAACCTGATAACGGCATGTAAGATTGTGGTGCACCAGATTCGAGGCAAAGAGTGGAGACGTACCACGCGGGTGGTCCTTATGCCATGGGAGTGGAGATTTCCAGTGGTTCATGACGTGCTCGGAGAGACTGAAGCCAAAGCGTTGTCAGACCAAGATGGAATCCATCACAGTTGAGTTGGACTCACCCCAATACGATTGCACCACCGACAAGGTTACCAAGAGCAGCGGCGGACTGGTTGAACCACATTTTGCCAATAGTGGTCTCGGCACCGTACATCAATCCAATATTAACGAAGAACTCTAAATGAAGAGATCAGTGGGCAGAACAGGAGGGTTACTAAGAGGGTGGCTGACGATTGGCGACGACATGCTCCATGCCCATGAGAACGAAAACTACAGGGCAGAAGTCAGGAATCTCGATCCGAGTTCGAATCGATAAACAAAGAGCCACTCACTAACTGGAGGGAACCACAGGGCGATGATCTTGCCGGCAGCGTCCCTACTAGCGAGACCGAGGATGACACCGAGGCAAACACACGTGTTTGCGACGATGCCCTTGAGGAAGATCACACCCCAGCCGTAATGCGTTTTTGCAACGGCGATAGACTGAACGTAAGACAGGTATGGTTCATGCTCGAATACTTGTGTCAGGTAGCCGAACAAGTACGCCTATTGCAAGATTATGGCAGTTTAGAGATCTAGTTCGTTGACAAACGGACATCCGGACTCACGAAAAGCACACAACCACAGAAATTACCGATGTAAACAATAAACCAGTTCAGAAGCATCTTCTTTAGGGTCAGCTTCTTATTCAGCCAGCCGATCCTATCAAGTATAGATTATTAGCGAATCAAGATTAGACCGAAGGCGGATGTCGACTGACAAGACGATCATGGTGTTGCCGGTGAAAAGTTCGCCACCAAAGCTATGGGGCAAAGGTATCAGACGAGGAATCCCGTGCAGATAGGTCGCGATATTCCTTACAGGACGATAAAGTGCAGTGCCGTAGGGAAGAAGAAAGCAAGGCCAAGTTTGGGCAGGATCGGCCAATTCTAAAGGGGGGTAGGCTAGTGAGACACGTGAAATCTTGGGATAAAAAAAGCTGCTCGCACGTTTCGAACGTCGACGGGAATTCCACCGGCTGCCGAAAGACCGGCGAGGCCGCCGAAAGTAATCCAGAGGCCGGCCAGCATACCCAAGAACTACCAAAAGACAGCTTGAGCGATCGATCGCAACAAGGACGCGAATAAGAGCGTACGAAGGTCTTATCAGGAGTGTTTTGAGCTTTGTGGATCGCGTTGTGAACGATGGCGTCCTCCAAAAGGAGGCCAGATAACATGTCGACGGCCATTTTATCGTTATGCGTAGTCGTCACCACAGGCGGCGCTAAAGTGTCTGTGGATTTGAGGCCGAACGTCGTGAAAGTCGTTAGGAGAGGAGGAGGAATGAGTCTAGGCGATGTGTTTGGAGCTGTCTGTTGGGAGAGAGGGAAGGGGAGGGAAAGAGCGTGCCATTTCGCCGTGTATATATCCGCCTGGCTTCGGCTTCCCCGCAAAATTTTGGGGCCAAAACAACCCGATTCCCGCGATGTGGTTGCCGCATGGAGTCTTCTAGAGGCACTGCGCAAATATCCGAACCCAACAAGTGCCATTGCATATGTGAGACTCAAGCGAGCTATGGCATGAGCAGTACACGAGCAAAGCTCGCTACGACAACACTATTATGATAATTTTAGTACCTACGTCCGCCCCGACCACCACCGGGTCCTTGATACGGCCCGTAATCCGGCGGAGGGCGTCCACCTATCGGGTGGGAAAGTCGCATCACGTCAGTCACACCATCACTCCATCGTACGCTCCTTCGATACGTACCTCGCGGCGGTGGGGAGCGACTGCGTCGTGAATCTCCTGGGCCGGCATGAGGAGTGGGCAGATTTGCCGTCCTGAGGAGTTGCATAAGGTCATCGGCTCTAAACTTCGGACCTGTCCCAATCGACGCGTATCCGTGTTATCAGCATGGCCTGACAAATATTCCGCAATCGATTTCTCCAACTGACCATCGAAGCTGGCAGCGCTCGGCAAGGTGGACATGAACCATACAACACCTTCCGGGACTGCGTCCGCGTCTCTGCGATAATCTCTGCGAGGTGGGGTAAAGTTCCTTTTTCCTCGTTCTCGGTCGCGCCCAGACTCCCAGTCACGGCCTCTCCCACCTAGCGGAGGCGGAGAATTGCCCTTGAACCGTTTGTTAGGCGGTGGGGATGGGTCCCTGCGGCGAGCTGGTGAGGCCGCTCGCTTGTTAGCTACATTGCCATTCGACGGAATACCCGCGGTTGGTCCCATTGTTGTCGACGGAGTGAGGGGCGGTCCTTCCGTGGTCTTTCCGCTTGCGACTGTTGTTGAACCCCTTCCTCCTGCTCCCAAGTCTCGAGACGCGATGGCGTCGATGCCAAGGTATGTGTATTTGTGGGCAAATTGCTTGATGGGTGGGTCTGGGAAATATGACAGTCACCGAGGGTCCGGCTGGCCCAAAGCTAAAAAGTTTACTTACTCGTCGCGCTGCTGGGCAACGCTTCTGCCATCCGCTGTTCCAGCTTCTGGGATGCGGCCAAGTCGGAGAAATTGAACTCGTATCTGGACCAGCGTTCCCACAGGGGTCGACCTTTTTCACCCGGGAATGTCGAAATGGTCCGTTCGAACAGGGCGCGAGCATCTGGTCGGCGACGCTTACGCCGTCAGCGTTGCTGCCTCTCCGAAGCCACGGACATAGAAGATACTCACTGTTGTCATCGTTGATTGAAATGAGGAAGTTGAGATACCTGACAACGTAGTCAATGTTATCCGCGAATTGCTTCAGTCCAATTTCGAAGATCTTGGTAGCAACATCCGCGGCCTTCGTGCAGTGGTACTCCATCAAAGCTGTGCGAGCCGGCTCTGGTCAACGAACTTGCTGTGACACGGTATGCATATCAAGTGACTGCACCTGCTGCTTCGTAAACCACCCAAGGGCACCACTTGTCCTTCCGAGCTCTGGCGAAGACAGCCCGGGCGGGTCTCAGGCCTTCGCTTCTCCGCGAGAACCTCATCAACATGACCCAGACAACCCCGAGCTCGTTTCTCGCAGCTTCCATGTCTTTTGACCTACGTTCACGAGTCTTTCTAGCCCGGTCCTCGGCCTCGATAACAGCAGGCGTAGTTGGGTCCTGCTCATTGACCTCGCCATGAAGGACCGCGGCACGTGCAGCGGCGACTTCCTCTTCAATCTCCGTTTGGAGGTCCTCAAGGTTCTTGTGCATGGTTTCGATAAGGGTATTGTACGTATCATTGACCTCTTTGATGTTCTTTTGAGTTTCCATTAACTCCGCATAGGCAAAACTCAAAACAGGCCTGGATGAACCGGGTCGTCAATCTCGCTTAGTCTGCAAGCACTCGGTGATAAGCATCGACGCACGACGAAGGATTCGATAAGATGCCCTGCTTCAACGTGGCCACAGCCTCTTCAGTTTTTCCTAAACTCGAAAATGTATGGTAAGCCAGCCAGCTATAGGTTCCATGGCCGTTAGTTTAATCGGTGGCGGTGGACTCGGTAGGCGATGCTTACGTAATATCGGGGAAGAACCGCATCCGTGCGACCGCCTTTCTGTAGGCCGATATAATGCGGTTGTGTAAGGCTGCTTGATCTTCAAGGACCAATGGGTTCCCTTCTTCCCACTTCAAATAGGCCTTCCAATGGCCTGCTAAGACTCGGTCTTCATTCGACCATGTTGGGTAGGGAGGAAGGCTGAACGCTGAAGGAGAAACCGCTGTCGAAAGGGTCGGTGTCGAAATCGGGCCGAGGAGACGTTTGAGGTCTCTCAAGGCGGTCTTCGCAGTCATGTATCCCGGGGACAGGTCTTGTAAGAATTTCTTCGCCTAACAGGGATATGGACACATGAGAGCGGTAGCGAGAGTTCGAAGGGACGATGTCTTACCGTGATCTTATTCAGTCCGTTCTCGTACTGATCAAGTTCTCTCCATAGAGCTTCGACGTTGTCCAATGGGATTACCACTGCTCGATGATATGCACTACGTAAGGCGTCCATTTTTTGCTGAGCGTCCCAAGTGGTCCTCGAGTCTAACGTGTTCTTCAAGAAGTCGATGTAATCCCTCCAAATTTGACCCGAGTCCATGTCGTGGCCCACATGAGCAAGGGCAAACTCGTATGCCTTGCGAACGATGTCGCGGATGATCGGATCGCTCGTGTTGGTATTGATACGTCGGACATAGGTTAGGTAGAACTTCCAGAGTTCAACTGACGGTGAGGGACGGAGGAATCGAGCGAAGAGGGCCTCGGCCCGTTGGAAGAGAGGCGGGGTTAGGAAGTGATTGAGATACGCGATCTGCAGGGATGCCTACACAATACAAATGTGTTTCAGTCACTAATTGGGAGTCAGGGTAGAAAGGACCGACGGTATTTGGGAACGCTTTCAAAGCTTCCTCGTAGGCATCGCGCACTGTGTCGA
The DNA here is from genome assembly GCA_019633595.1 of Tulasnella sp. UAMH 9824. Taxonomy (NCBI): domain Eukaryota; kingdom Fungi; phylum Basidiomycota; class Agaricomycetes; order Cantharellales; family Tulasnellaceae; genus Tulasnella; species Tulasnella sp. UAMH 9824. Next base: position 48,279 of record WSUI01000002.1, on the reverse strand, counting down.
GGTCCGCCGTATTCTCAGCAAAACTGAGGTAATCTTTCCACGCATCATGATCATGGATGTTCTTGGCGATGCGAGCTTGAGCATCTTGCATAGGAGTAAGCGGTTGGTTTGATGATGTCACAAGCTGAGGCAGCTGTGGGCTAGTTGGCACTGGAATTGGGGTTGAGGACTGCGACTCCACTAAGGATAAAGACGAACTCGGGCCACCTGGAACGTGATGCGCAGAGGTGCTGTACTGAGAAACACCAGGCACGGCGCCTGGGTCGACTTGCTCCGATTGAAGGTTTTGAAGATTAACACTTGCGGTGTGTTGAGGTGGCTGCTGGGCCTGCGAGGGTGCAGGCTCTTGAGACCCGGACCGGCTCTGCTGCATTTCTGAACCATCTTCATCTCCCTGCGCCAATGGGATGACAGGGTTGGAAGGGGAATATCCCTGTTCTGGAATAATAGGCGCTGACGGAGAGTACCCTCTCTGCTGATGGTCATACGGGACAGCTGAAGGCGAGTAGCCACCACCACCCGCCGCGTGTGCCATGGCCCCGCCATCCAAGTCCCCTTGGTGTTGAAGCTCTTGGCCGTCGGTATCGCCGAATTCTTCCGCCATCCACTTGTTGAAGTCAGCCTGCTCACTGGCTTCTTGCGCCTCGTTATCATCATTGATGACGTGCTCTCCGACGACGGTGCCGTCGTAATTCCCCAGAACAGCCGCTTGCTGAGCGAAAAGATCGGCAAACTCGGGGTCCATCGCGCGCGCAAGGAGAGGAAGTAGACCACTCGCAGATGGAACGAAATGAAGATACTGTATTCAGGTAGAGCCTGACACCGAACCTCGTACCGGTAGAGAAGGAGAAGCTTTGGGAAACTGGACTGCTGGCGTTCTTGGTCACCGTCAGAATTCGCAACTCCTTTGCGCACAAAAGCCGATCGTACTTACATTAAAGAGACAGACTTGTACTCGGGTCGTACTCAAACCTCCTGAAAGACTTGGCGAGTCGGACGTGAACGACGAGCGAGAGGTCGGTCAAGGTAGGGAACAAGACGAGACTCGAACTCTTGAGAACCCGGACCGTGTGACATTCCATCAGGATTGGTTTCCAGCCTGCCTGGGGAGATCGTAATTCCAAGACGCTTCGAACAGTTTCGACGTGTTCCACAACGCCCTCTGCTCGTTCAAGACGTACTCCTAACTACCACTAGGTTGAATCCAGCCGAGCATTCACCAGTGCCTCTTCAAAAACCGGGCCTTTTTGCTCGATTCCTCCGTCACCGGTATCTCCTCAGGGACACAGTTACGCGCGACCGCAGTCAGCACCGCCTGCTACTACATTTGATAAAGAATTCCCCGGTCTTGGATCGACGTCATACTCGCCCTCTTCTTTCTCTCTCAACCAACGACCAGTTCGAACGCGGAATCCTTCGGGTTCCAAGTCGATTCGTCTCGAACGACTCCCAGCGACTCCTTCGCCGAGGTCTCGGCAGCCAAGTCTTCCTCATGACCACAAAATGGATGGAGCAGTCATTCTTTTTTGACTGGACACCCATCGGTGATCCTACTCCAGTCCCAATTTCGGCTCAATGTGAGACCCTTCAGATAAAATGGTCGCGTCAGACCGCCACTGGGTGAGTTTTGGAAGGGATCAAAACACGGTCAGACTAAACCTGCGTGACCGTATTTCCGCACGCGAACACGCTGTATATAAACCGGACTGATCATTCCGAATATCGTTCGTTGTAGGCCGGATCCCATCGCGCCGTATTACCTCCAAATCTTCACTTCAAATTATGTCTTTCCCTTTCAAGTCGCCGCGGGGTCGGGCGTAACGACAAATTTCACCGTTCCCTACGCACCCGGGACCCAATATCAAATGTGCATGTAAGGCAGCGTGCCGTAACTACTGTGTGATAGGCTCATAACGCGCTTATATTGTAGGTGGGACTCGGTCGGCTCGACTGGGGGATGTCAAGCTGTGTATACGACCTACGCACCGTCGGTCACAGAGGACATGGCTGGCAAATGCGCCAACTTCAGTTTTCCGGCTACATCTCTCGCTGTTGAATCCAGTGTAGGGCAATACGGCTGGATACCGTCCTGCACAGATCTTGTTGTAAAACCCACCAGCGGGACACCGCCATACACATTTACCGTGGCTCCTGCCTTGCACCCGCCATTCAACATTACCAACGTAGGTTCTGAAGGCGTGACTTGGAAAGTACAGCTAGTAAGTGATCGCTCTCTCCTATCTCATCCGTCTTTCTCCGTTCTAAAAACACCTGGCTTTACCTTCTTGTCCTTCGCGTGAGCAGCAATGGGCGATACCCTTTTTCGTGTCGTTAACCGATTCCACAGGCTTGACTTGGAGCTATGGTCCGTTACACGCAGGACAAGGTGACGAAAGCTGTCTTGTAAACATTGGCCCGTAAGTCGGGTTGTCGCTCCGGAAGTGGTAATAACCCCGACGCCTCACCGTCTTCTTGTCTCAGACATGCGAGTATTGCCACTCTTGTCGGCACTGCGTTTAGCTCTCTGATCCTCGGAGCCGTTCTTACTGTACTGGTTTTATTCCTGGTGAACCGACGTCAAGACTCGCGGAGGGGAGGTTGGATACCATTCCGACTCATGGGCAAGAAGTCTGCGCTGGTCCCCACTCCGTATCTTGATACCCCCCAGCTAGAAGGCGACACTTCGCAGCTACTAGCCACCGGGTCACCCTATGACTTTGGTTATTCTGACAGGAGAGACCAGAACACCAGCTCTGCGACTGTGACATCTTATGGACAATCTACACTGCAAACGAATCCTGGACTCGCAATACCTTACCGAACGGAGCCATTTGATCCCAATGCACTGAATCCGACATCTTCAGGACCAGACCCAACAAGTCCAGCCGTTGCGACCCTTGCATCTCCTGTAGAAAGGAGATCGCATGTTTATGTGGTCCACCACGACAACGGGCCTGCACCTGTCTCGATTTTTGCTCCGGACGGCGCAGAGGTCGTGGAATTACGTGCGTATACTTGTTAATACTTTCAAACCACCCCATTGTTGACACTAGATTTGTGTAGCTCCCATTTACTCTGGCCCCCCTCGGCGGCGAATATCTCCAGATCTGGAAGGCCAAGGTCTACCACCTGGAGCTGCACCACCCGATGTACGTTACGGCAATCAATCGGGAAGGGTTTTACCTGGACCATCTACTCGGATTGAGAAGGGACGACGGTAACATGACTTCATGTGATATACCTCCCTCGGACTTTTCCTCAGCATGGACTCTTCTGGATTTTCACATCGGATGGCCTTTTCTTTCGTAATGTGGATTTCGCTATGTCTCCCTTGATTATTCTACTTTTCGATTTTGCATGTTTTTATTGAAGCGTCGCGAGGACGCTTGGCTTTATTCTAATTCGTTATACTCTAAAGTGGGTCAAGACGGATTTTAAGATCCGGCCATCGCCGTCGACGACCACCCATGGCCAGATCCCACAGTGGGTCACCGAGACCGTTTACTTAATGCTCAAGGCGGGGGAGTCTAACCAAGAGCGGCCTGAGACCTTGACCATTCCCTATTAGAGATATTCGGTCATGAAGACGTGCGCAAGTGCAAGGCGTCCAATGGGAGTGAGGCGGCGTGGATGTGGATGTTGTGCTGAAGCCATCATCAACCCACCACACTAGACCCTCAAATCTTGCCTTTATGCTTCCCATGGACTTATAAGACCTCTGTAATTTGCAGAGCTCTCTGTGCAATACCAGGGGATCCCCACCACCCATCTCACTCCCCAATCTCTCCTATCGCGATATGCCTCTCTTCTCATCGTTACAGGTGGCATCCGCTGGCTCCTTCCTGTGGTCCTCAACGAAAGTCCTGGTCGCTGGGTCATGGATCTTTGCAGCGTTTTGGCTGTTCCGACTCTTCGTGTACTGGCCTTGGAGGTCAAGGTTGACCAGGCTGCCAGGCCCACCGCCAGCTGGCAAGGTTTTTGGCACACACATGCCAGGGCTCATGGAGTGAGTATCGCAATTTCGTGGTGGACTGAACCAATGGGGGTAACTGACCTTTTTCCGCCCAGTCCGCGTGCGTCTCGCCAGCGACATGAGGAACTCCGCCAGCAGTATGGTTTGAACATGAGGATCCATGGCATGGGTTACGTGAGTCCGCCGCCTCTGACGCTGTTTTTGCGGGCGTGTTGACCCTCCCCCCCGGCGATTAGTTCGACGAGCGCTTCCTCACCTTTGACCCGGTGGCGATCAATTACATCCTTGGACGGGCCGCTGATATATTCCCTAAGCCATGGCAGTCAAGGCGCCTTGTTTCACGCCTTGTCGGTGAAGGTGCGCATCCTCAGGCTTTTGGTTTCGGAATGAGGGTATTCACGCCGCTTCCTAATTAGGGCTTTTCACGGCAGAAGGCGAACAGCACCGCCGCCAACGCAAGATCATCAGTCCCGCATTTTCGAATTACTCCCTCCGGGCTCTTCAGCCCATTTTCTTCTCCAAGGCTATCGAATTAAGGGACACTTTGTCAAAACTGGTTAAAAACGCCGCAACGAGCTCATCAAGCGAGAACGAAAAGAGCGATAATGGCCTCGTTGTAGATATGAACAACTGGTTATGGCGTACCACATTCGATATTATTGGTCTCGCAGGTATGCCGCACTCACAAGTGTTATGATTCTGCGAGACTGATGAATCCGGTGTATAGGCTTCTCATACTCGTTTGATGCTCTCAAAAACGAAGAAAACGAGTTTTATCTTGCCTACCGCGACATGATGACTATTGGCGTCAAATATGGCTTTACCCTGAGGTCAATGCTTGAGATCTGGTTCCCTTGGATTAACAAAGTTTTCGTACGTGCCAGCCACACACTAGTTGCCCACTGATTGACTCACTGGAATGATCGGTATTCCAAAGCCTAATGATGACAGTAATGCCATTAAGAAGAGCAAGGAGACTGTCAGTCGGATTGGCACGAAGATTGTCAAGGAGAAGAGGACCGCTATCGCGCAAGACAAAATGCTCGGTGAAAGTGGCAGCGGGCGCGATATCCTTAGCTTACTGAGTAAGGCACCACAATTACCACTAGTCCTAGGGTGATGGAGGCTGATCTGATCTATTTTTTCTACAGTCGGCGCCAATATGGCTGAATTCTCCGCACAATACCAACTCTCCGATGAGGAACTCCTCACTCAAATCGGCACACTCCTTTTCGTCGGATCCGATTCCACTTCCACCGCTGTGGCCTGGTATGCTCATAAGAATATTCATTTTTCAACTCTTTCTCATATATTCACTATAGGATACTGCACCTCTTGACCCTGAACCCGGACGTTCAACAAAAGCTTCGTGAAGCCATCACCTCCAAAATCCCCTCCACGGACTCCCTCTCAGTCACCGACCAAAACGACATCATGTCTCTCCCTTATTTGGATCACGTCGTCAAAGAGGCTTTGCGTTTGATTCCTCCGGTGCACTCAACCCTGCGGGTTGCAGCTAAAGATGACCGGATTCCAACTTCTGATGGCACCGAGGTCATTATTCGTGCTGGCCAATTTGTTCACATTGCTATTGAGGGTGCGTTTTGTTAGACTGTTCTAGAACGTTGATCAGATATTGACTGGCGATGTCTAGGTTTTAACACTCGGAAAGACGTCTGGGGCGAGGACGCCTTTGAGTTCAAGCCTGAGCGATGGACAAACCTTCCTACAGCTGTCAAAGAAGCTCCTGGTCTTGTCATGGGATTGATGACCTTCTCTTTGGGACCTCATGTAAGCGGAAACGATCCGAGCACTCGGTATATTTTTCTCATGGTGTCGTCTTAACCTTCCCTTTAGTCTTGCCCGGGTTACCAATTCACCATGCTTGAGATCAAGGCCCTCCTCTCCGCGTTAGTTCCTGCTTTCACGTTCGAAAAATCTCCCAAGGATACGATAAACATGGGCAATATGTGAGTGTCTGCAATTTGTCTGCAACTGGGCACTGTTTGACCATTCCAATATTTTAGGCTCGTTACTCGCCCGTTCGTTAATGGTGATTGGGTTAACAGTCGTTTACCGATCCTTCTTCGTCGGTTCAACGCGACATCCTCAGAATAAGCTCCAATTCGCTCGTTTCTTTAGTGTCACAACGCCCACCCCTCATTCGTTCATTGGAAGTGTCTAGTTAAATTATTGTTGTACTGTGTACATTTTGTTGACCAATATTAATTACGGATTGTAATGGATTTCCCTTGTTAGCGAGTTTCTGAGTGGTCCATCTAACCGCAAGCGTCGCACATCTTGGATTCCACTTGCTCACCAGGAGAAAAAGAAAAAAATATCGACAAGATCTCTGCTCAAGACTCTATATCTAAGTTTATTCAACGTCTCTACACCCCACGCTTGCCTGGAGGAAGTAGCTACGACGAAGTCGGGCACTCGATGATCTGAGGCGTGCGAACTCTCGCGATCCCAACGCGTGCCCTTACAATTGTGACCGACCGCCCACCCACAATTCCAAAATGGCCGAAACACCTCCAGCCCAGCCAGTGCGTGCCGCTTATACAATACCCATACCGCCATTACCGTCACGGGCCCATCAACAAAGACGCCAAACCAGCAGGTCCCAACCCCGCCAATCCCTCTTGCATCAGTCGTTCTCCTTCGGACCTGAATCCCTCGTCCAGAGCTCTGCACTCAATGGTCCAAACAATGTGGGCCCATCGTACTTCGCTCCTCACCTTGGGGGAGGAGGTCTGGCAGATGTTCAGGCCCACCACTCCGACCCCAACGCAAGCGTCATGGCCGCTTCCCCGCGAACAAAACGCACGACCCGAGCGACAACGGCTGCTGAAAGAAGACGAGCTGATCGCAATTCCATCATGAGCATATCTTCACAGCAGCAAAGCTTGCCACCTCAATCCACTCCCGCCGTGCGTCAGCTACGATTCAGTTCAACCCAGACAGGCGATGGACCTGGAAACGACACTCAGACTCAAGCTGCTACTGAGCTGGAAGATGAAGTACTGGATGAAGAGGACTGGGGCATCGTAGACCGCATGAGATTATGGAGACATGATGCCATGATGCAACATTTGCACGACAGCGCTGTATTTTGGGGAGACAAAATCCTCAGCTGGACGAGTGAGTCGCGTCATCAGCAGAATGCGGGATACTACCATCAGGTCATTGATAGCTGGAATATATCTTTCGCATGTCAAATAGGAGATCCAAACGACGCGTTTTGGCTTGCGCAAGCCTACTTCCTTCACCAACAATATGCCCGAGCAGAACAAATCCTCACGCAGCCGTTCTACCTACCCGGAACGCGCCAGCAGCAAAACAAGGGGAAAGGACGAGAACTCAATGGTAAATTCTCCGATACCACGAGCGACCTTACAAGAGGAGGTACTAAGGATGAATTTTCGCCAGATGTCCCTGCCTTTGATGTAGAGTCAGAAGGCGGACCAGTCATGCTGATTGACAGAAGTGTAAGCTGTCGCTATCTAGCCGCGCAATGCATGGTGAGGCGTTGAAAGTAAACGTATGTGTTAGTCTTGACTCTGATACAATCTCAAACAGGTGAGGTCTGGAAGATGGGCAGACGCACTTGAGATGCTTGGTGAAAGCAATCCTTGGAGAGGCACCGGTAAGCTAATCTCTCTGTGAAGTATTTTGCTCCAGGATTTGAGCCTCGACTTTCACCGCAAAGGAAGATCTGGTCCCGCAATACCGAACCCCGATGGTGGTATCAAAGTGGAGGCCTCAATGTGTCATTTGCGTGGCGTGTTAATGACGAGACTCAACCGACAAGATCGCGCCAAAGAGCATTTTATGGAGGCACTAGCGCTAGACGTTAAATGTTACGACGCCTTCCACGAACTTATAAACGGTAACCTCTTGGGAATCGATGAAGGTCGGTCATGTTTCGTTTGGTTACTGTGGTTCCTGGTCACTGTTGATGTTAAATCTCTTCCCGCCACCCTTGTAGAATGGGATTTTGTCCAAGGACTGCAATTCAAGCAACAGGTCCCTGACGACGCAGACTTTGTCAGACTCGTGTATACCATCCGGCTGAAAAAGGAGAAACACGTTGCGGAGATGGCGCTCGCGCGACAACGGCTGGTTGAAGAGTATGGGATGGGCGAGAACCCGGATGTGCTATTCGCCTTCGCCGAATCTATGTACGCACAATACCGCTGGGAGGATGCTTTTGCCATCACGTCAAGGTAGGTTCCGATCTTTGGGCGCTGCTGATCGCTTGGTCACTAACACCGTTGCCGGGTGCCAGAATACAAGAACTCGTTGGCATACACCCAACTTCTCTACCGATTCACATCGCATGCATGCATAATCTCCGTCACCTACATCCCCGCCTTTTCCTTCTGGCCCACCAACTTGTGGATAAGGACCCCGACGAACCTGGCAGTTGGTACGCTGTTGGTGTCTATTACTTGATGACGCGGAAGTTCTTGGATGCCCGTAAATTCTTCAGGTACGCTTTCTGTCTGATCCTTGGGGCTGTGACTAATCCAATCCCTTCGATGCGATAGCAAAGCTAATCTGATGGACCCTCGTTTTGGGCCTGCCTGGATAGGGTTTGCTCATTCATACTCGTATGAAGGCGAACACGACCACGCAATTGTGGCCTACTCTACCGCAGCTAGACTCTTCCCTGGGTCCGTTTGCTGTTTTACTTGTTCACACAACCATATTGCTAACTTTTATCATCATGCCTAAAGAATGCATCTCCCAGCATTATTCCTTGGCATGGAATATCTGCAAGTCAATAACCTGGCTCTCGCTGGAGAGTATTTTGGCATGGCTGAATCTATTTGTGACACCGACCCTTTGCTCTATAACGAGCAAGGAGTGCTAGCGTTTTATAACGAGCGGTGCGTCCCTTGAATTCTCCATTTCAGCTCCTCACGTTAAATCATCTCTGTTACAGGTATGACGAGGCTGTCGAGTACCTAGAAAAGGCCATCTCGCTGGCAACGCATGTTCAAGGCACGGATGCGGTATGGGCAACGACATACCTCAACCTCGGTCAAGCCTACCGGAAGCTGGGGTAAGGAAACTAATTTTCACCAAAGTTATGGGTGTAGTTAACTCTTGATTCTGCACAGACGGTATCACGATGCAAAGAAGGCGTTTACCAAGGTAGTCGAGCTGAACCCTCGACACGCACAGGGTTATGCATGCCTTGGAATCATTTGTCACCTGATCGGGGATTGTGACCAAGCGATTCGTCATTATCATGAGGTTTGTGCGATATGTAACCCTAAGTGGTAGCCTCCTTGCTCATGAAAGCATCGCTCCTAGTCTCTTGCTATCGAACCACTGGAAACCAACACGATCGACCTCCTCAATCTAGTTCTTGAAGTCAATGCAGAACTACCTCCAGGCAATTTGGGGGTTCTAGGCTTGCCAGGCGGTGAGGAAACTTGGCGAGAAGCCGTCAGCGCTAGGCGTCCGGGAAACCAGAGCCAGCACTTGGTAACACCTGGTCGAGACTTAGGATTCGGGGAGCTAGGAGGGCAGTCATCGATAGTCGCGGATACTAGCATAGGGGACTCTTCGGCAATGGAAATGGCGGAATAGAACTCCTCCCCTTCCTTATTTGTCACGTGTCTGCCGGCGTAAAGCTAGTCAAACACGTTCACAACCACAACCATCCCTTTGTTCCATCCGATACCGGAACTTGACTTCTCTCCCTATTGCATGAACCGTTCTGTGCAATATGTGCCGCTCCAACGTCCACGAACCCAGATCTCCCGAAAAGAGACCCCGAAATCTGTAATTACTGCGGTGCAGCAGAATCCCAAGCGAGAGAGCCCGGATCCGGATCCGGAACCTCCACCCGAATGTAGAATATGTTTAGAGGTAGGAACTCGGTCGACATTGATTGCCCCTTGTCGGTGCCGGGGCACAGTCAAGTGGGTCCACCCAGAATGTTTATCTCGGTGGAGGGAGGAATGTAAAGGAGAAGGATATTATCGGTGTGAACAATGCAAAGCACTCTATGACTATGCTCGATGGTTTCGGCTTGCGAGCTCTCCCTGTATGTACTTGGCAGGAGCAACCGCAATTAATGTTGACGACCCACAAACCTATGTTGGCAGGGGTTCGGGGAGCATTTTCTCTTGTTACGTATTTCATCGTAGTCATTCTTTCATCCCAAGCTTTCGTTTGGGTAGCGCCATCATCTTTGCCAGATCCGCGGGCGGATCCCTGGCATTATGCTACCTTCCTTCCAAAGCATGCTTTGTCCCACATGCTATCGGTCTACGTGTACGGTTGTGGAGGGGGAGAGCGCCAGTGGGCCTCGTTCTATGACGTCCAAGGAGCTGTCACAGTACCGATCGTACTGGCCCGGCGGTTCGTCGTTGGCCTAGGAGTCGCAGGAACCTTCGAATCCGTCTTCCGCTCCAAGTGGCGAAACTACGCCCTCCCGATATCGGTGATCGTTTCCGTCTTCGACACCAACCCAAATCCCGATTGCAAGTACAAGCCCAGAGCGTTTTACAAGGCTTACGTGACATGCATCGTTGTCCTGGGAATTGCAAAGTGAGGAATATTCGGGCTACGCACATCGAAACCGTCTTAACCCCATTCTATAGGTTGGCTATCGACATCGCTCTGCTTACTCGTCGTCTTGCTAATTACATCGGTAGAATCGCCACGAGATCCGTTGTACATAGGGACAATTAAAGACACAGCTCGCTAAAATCTACTCCGGACTTTTGATTGGATATCCAACAGTCGCCTCTTGATACCCTCATCCCCATGAAGTCGTAACGTTGATAGGTATCGACTGACCAGGTCTTCCACTTTCCCTGCTGGGAATGCTGCCTTGGCAAACCGACTCCCTGGTCGCAATGCTTCGTCGAGCCATTCAGCAATAAATGTCGTGATATCGTTTAGGACGTGGTAAATAGCTGCAGGATCTTGGTATGGCGGAACCTAAAGCAAAGTTTCAGCACATCGCCTGCACGCAACGGTATAGAGAAACACAAACCCCTGAATCCTTGATATGGTCGAAATAATCGAGTACTATCTCATGCGGAACACCACCTTCAACCAATACTCTCAAAGCCCATGCTGAAGGAGCTTCATCTTTGCGTTCCAATGTATAGGTCTCCAACATCTCGGACAATATCTCTGTAACAGGAGTTAGATTGTGTTCCAGGTTGGTATTGTAGGGTTCAGGTGTCACGTACCCAAGGGGTAGGCAATTTCTGACGGATAGAATCTACGGCCAAGTTCGGCAACTCGAGCGCCCACCATGACAAACGAATCTCCGTGGTCCTTGTCTGGGAGCGATGTCAGGATGATTATCGTGACAAGTCTATACATTTACTAACCTTGGTCGAGGATCGACCTCCAGATAGACGTCACGAGTGGCACGTCATTGTGTTCTGATGTGTTCAGGATGAGAAGCTTCATGTCGTCCAGGTCTAATGGATCGGCATAGTCCGAGTAGAGCTGAGTGGGATAAGTTCGTCAGTTAGTGCAAGATGAAAGACTTTCCAAAGCTTACCTCGGTGATTGTCATCAAGCGAGAGGCTAGATCCAAAACCTGAGGGTTCTTGGCCGCATCCGGGACAGCTCGGTAGACGCGCGGCAAGAGTTCAAGTTGGACAGATGCCACGTCAAGCTTATCCTGCAAGTCGCTGAGGAACTCGGAGTCTGAATCGTGCCGTCGAGATCCATCCATTGAGGTAGATTTGGCATTGCTGATAGCCCTAGACAAATATTCAACTCGTTCTTCGAGCTTAAGACCGAAGCTGCACAAGTGATCAGTCAGGGACAGACTGACGAATGTGCAGGGAAAGCTCACTCGGTGGACTCGGCCATGTGGGCGAGGGTTTTGGCAGCATCCATATATCTCCCCTGTTGTACATAGAACTGCCATAGCAACTCCATCTTTTGGCGCGTTAAGGGCTGGTGAGTGAGATATTGCTCAACGAACGGCGAGGCCATCTAAGCCATAGAGACTGTGATCAGCGACATGGCACTTAGGTCGTTCGGCAACTTTCCGTACCTCGATTAATTCGGACCCATCGTCCTTAGAAATCACCCAGTCGTAGAGATATGCGTGGAAGACGAAATCTTGTGACCGCAAGGCAATTGTAAGAGCTCTTTGGAATACCGCATCTAGATCTGCCGCTGAGACGAACGGAATTAGAGAAGAACTATGGCTAAGCATCCGGTTGACCTACCTTTGGCTGCTTCACCGGTTGCTACCGCCGCGTTAGACGCATCGGCAAAGCCTTTCAGAGAGTCGATGATGCACTGATAACAGCTATTTCTCCGTTTTAGGTCATCGGCACGGGGATCATTTGGTGGACAGCCTGCATTAAAATATGCCGCTCCTCGTTCGTCCGAGTCCCAATCTTCAGCGCACTTGAGAGGAAGAACCACAAGACCTGTTACAAGGTCAGTTCATACAGTGGTCCATGGTGAGACAATGAAATTCCTACCCCAGGCATACTGAAGGTCCTGATAATCCTGGCAGATACTTTGCAATCGTTGTGGGGTCATATTTTTCGTGCCTTTCTCGAAAAGCCTGGTAAAGTAGTTAGTCAGGAACCTAAATCTCATGGACATGCGACTCACTTTAAGGACTGATCAAGAGCATTCATGCGCTCGGGTCCTGGACCTGCTTCCTTCGCTCGGCGGATCTGTTCCTGGGCCTAGGTGCGGGTTTAGATACTTCCTCAGGCAAAATGTCACACAACCCACCTTGTACAGCATAACGTCATCTGGGCTACAGAAGGAACCGCAACGTTCCTGCAGAACCTGGCTGATGGCATCGACCTGAAGTTGGTTGGAGGTAAGCGGCACGTGAAACCATCTACCGAGAAACGTACGCTAATCTGTTGGCCAATCTGTTGATTGATGACAGCATTCACAAGATTGCGCGCCGTGTCCCGCCCATACTGGGTCGTGAGGAAATCGTCGTAAGTCAAACCAAAGAACGCTTGTTGTAAGGATGGATCCATTCTGAAGGACAGGTCAGCCCTTTTGCGTCATTTCGCCGGTATAGGTGGGGATACGCACCGTGAAACAGTCAGGGGCATATTGTAGTCAATCAAAAGAAGAACGAAGGAAATGGCCTCGATTGTCTGATTCAAAAGGGTTTGAAGTTGTATTGCTGCGACGTGTTCCGCCTAGTCGGGTGGGGAAAATGAGATGCAGCCACGGGGAGAGGAGCTTGTTAACCAACCTTCCAAGCCTCCTGATCAGCTGGGCCAAACCCTCCTCGGCCGTCATACGCTGCTGTACCAGGAAGGAAAAGCTGCGGTTGACTGGATACCAAAGTTCAGTTATCAGGGATTGAACAATGCAATCAAGGTTGGACCATACCTCGCAAGGAATGTTTTAAGCCTTTCTAAGTTGCCTTGAATGGACGTCAAAACGGCGGGAGAGATGTTCGGACTCGGGCTCGCCGGGGTTCTACGAGCACGGAGGGTTAGGTTTGTGTAAGGTGCCGATCGGACCAACGTACCCTTTTGCAATCTTTTCCTTCCACATGGGCCGAACGAGTCGACTGAAGTACAAAGCAAGAGCCTCGTACTTCATGCTAAATCGAGGCGTCGATCCACCATAACGAGGGTCTGCTGGGGAAGCTCGGCCACCAAATTCAAGGATAAAGTCGCGAGCAACATGCTTCACGCTTGAAACGGCATCCGTCGACGTATATGCGCAATTCGTCATGAAAGACTCTTGGGCAACAGCGGAATGTGGACTAGATGGTGGGCATATGAAGGAATTTTCCGCAGCAATTGCCATGGCCATTGCGAGCGATTGAGTTGTGCCGTACCTACAATGGAGATAGAGATCAGCGAAAGAAGCGTCAGAAAATAACACATAACATACAGTTCGCGGAATTCCAGAATCGGATTGCCATCTGCCGACCTTCCAAACTCTTCGAACAGGTTCAACAGCGTCTGAACAGGTCTTTTTCTTGAGAGTAGGGTCAATCCACAGTTGGAGAGGATGAGGAAGGATAATGGGGGTCCAGAGAACTGCGTGATATTCTCGTTCCATCCTGCAGCCATCGACACTGATGGGACTGCAGGGTTAGGCACGACTGAGCAAACCTGCCCCTCGAGTGGGATCAAGCATGCCCATTCCTGGAGAACCAAAGGCCCAGCTCCGGTAGGCTGATACTGAGACAGAGTTAGGTGTCCGGGTTGCTGCTGAACGAGCTGCATCCCGTCAGTCCCAAACTTGCCGAGCGATGGTAGGTCAGGGGCAGTACATAAGAGGAGCCCCTCAAGTCCTGGCGTGATAGCCCCGCCAGCTACAAGGCCCAATTTGTATGCCACAAATCCAATTTCGGCGGGCGTCCACATGGGTGGGGGAGCTGATCCATCGCCGTAGCGCGCACCATAACCTGTCGGGGGAGCATCCGCGAAGGGATCAGGAAGACCGGTCGGAGGAAGTCGCACATAGGCCAGGCGTAGCCTCTGGTCAGTGATGTAAGGTTGCTTCTCGAAGTAGAACCGCACGCCGTTCGTTGAGGTGGCGATCAGGCGGATGTCTTTCGACTCTGATAGTTCAAGAGCGTGGATTTGAGCAATCGCAATGTTCTGCCTCGCCAACAGGTTCTTTCCGCCAGGACACATCGCTGCGGCATCGTCCGCGATGTTGACCACCGTGTTGACACGGGTGACGATTTTTGGTTGATCGAGCGGGACTTGCCAATAAATAATCCTGACATTTTGGGTTAGGCCATACAGACAACGGCGGCTATTGTCGAATGAAAGTTGGATGATGTCGTCTATCCGCCAATGTTCAGAGGTAGAGCACAATAAAGTGACAAAATTGAGGCTTACCCGTCGTACTGCCACCTAGAGGCAAGATTTGTGACCAAGATCCGACCGAATGGTTCAGCAATTCCACCTTCTTTGAAAACCACCTGTCGCTGGCTTGATACGTCAACTCAAACAACGCGCCTCCTCCCGCCAGGAAGACCCTTCCTTCAGGAGTTCCTACGACGGTAGTCATAGACATGGGAGTTGCGATTTTGATATCCGTCTCGAACATGGTCAGCTCCCGCCGAGGGAGGACGCCAGGTGTTGACGGTCCCGCAGGGGCAGAGATGCCAACGAGCTCCACGCCTGAGCTCCGGCAGATTACTAGAACATGTCCGATGGAGTCGACGAAGACACCAGGCTTGGCTGGCACGAGTGCAACATGGTGAATGTTTTCGGCGCCGTCGATGTGGTACGAGTCGTAGCTGGATGGCCCTCCCTCGAGGTAGTCCCACAGATGAAGAGTCTCGTTGAAAGTCACCCAAGCCCGGTCTATTTCCGGCAGTAAGCCCATGGCCGTGTGGGGTGAGTGGTCTGTAAGACAGGGAGAACATCGCATGGTGGTTAGCGTGCAAATCACCCACACACGCGACCAACGCGAACGTACTTCTGGCAAGGTCGAAAATGGCTGGTGGTAAAGGAATGTACTTGAGAGCCGTGAACGGCGTCCAAGCATCGTTCTGAACATAAGAGTAGGCGCCTGAACCTGCTCCTGCAGAACCTGGAGAAACAAAATGGGAAACGAACAAGTTTAGTTGAAATCAGAATTTACATGTAGTCTTGCCTCACCTATCAAGGACGTCTTCAGATCGGGTACAGAAGAGTCATCCTTTAGAAGATGAGTCTGTATTGCTGCCTTCGCGCTCGCCAAGGCAGCGAGGTTCGGGTCGGTTGGTGTCAAAGTCGTTGGTGCGGTCGGGGCTTGAACCGAGGTCTGAGCCGGCTGTCGCTGGAAGACATTATTTGAAGAAGCCCATAGGTTGCCTCCGTTGGTGGCCATTATAGATTAGAAGCGCGAGGAAGCGAGGAGTAGCTTTGTCGCAGATGAGGGCGGCGACGCGGTGTGCAGTTCGCTGGAGAAATATTTGTCGACGAAAACAAACCCAACGAAAGGGTCTCCTCAAGTAATGCGCCACTTAGAAACAAAGCACGAAAGAATATCCCCAGTCATAAAACACATAGCTGATAGATAGAGAACGATACGATACTAGGCGAATAGGTTACAGGGACTCAAGATCCTAGTCAATGAACTGCCTGCTTTCCCCGCAAGCAGCACACCTAGCGTAATCAGGATGGTTGATTCTGTATGTCATCGTTAGCAGGACGTCGCGTGTGCAACAACCAGATCACTCACAATGTGCATGTAGCACAGGTCCAATCAGACGTTGTCTCCGTCGGTGGTGTCGGTTCCACTTTACCCTTCGTGTCATCTATCTTGGTTTGGCGGGCTTTCCCAGCCCCTAGCTTCTTGCCAGGACCTGTCATCCCTAGTTTCTCCCTGTTGCGATGCGCAATTTCATCCTTCACAATGTTCTGACCGGTCTTTCGCCGCTTTGCAAGTCCCGAACTGGTGGAAGCTGAACTTGGCCACTCAATCTCCTGCGGCGTATCATCGACTTCGGTACCTTCCGCGGGGCGCTTTCCAAGGCTCTTTTCCGAGGCCAGTTGAGCTGCGTTATCGTCTACTGACTGAGTCTCATCCGTTGTTCGGGGACCCAGACGCATTTGCTCAAGCTCTCCCGCACTGAAAGCTTCGAGCATGGTTCTGCGACGAAATTCGTCATCTTCAGGCTCGAGTTCCTCCTCGTCTTCGCTCTCCCCATCTGAGAGTTGCGGCGTGGTCGATGGACCAGGTTGGCCTGCGACGGTCTGGTCAGCATAGGCGGGATTGATGTGAACGCGACCGGATCGAATAAGGCGGCACCTTGTAAAGCCTTGAGTCTTCGTTCCGCGGCCAACGCTCGCTCCTCTCTAGCCCGTTTGCTGAAGGAGTACCCCATAGGTCAGTCTTACTTCTAGTTCCATTCAACCCTGTTTACCAACCTTTGTGACTGCTTGCCCCGACTTCCCCCATCATCACTCAGCTTAACGCCCTGCCCAGGAAGCTCCTTGGTTAAACGCGAACCAGGTTTTCGCTTTTTGGCTGTCTGAGCTCCCGTGTTCAAGCTTGGAACGACCTCCTTCCGAGGCCGTCTGGCGCGTCGACTGCGCATATAACCGGCCCGCTTCTGATTATGAGCACCACCACAGATGTATTCAGGCAATATTTCAGCTAGACCCCCGACTCCATCCCCTTGAGTTCGAGATGCATCTTGAAGGCGTTGACCCGAAGACCAAAATCCTAGAATGTGTGCTTTAGTTTTCGATCATCTCGGACCCCAACCTCGATGTTGAAAACGCACCATCGCCGAAGTAGCCTTTCTTCTGTAAGGCTATGACCTTGCCTGTAATCGTCGAAGACATGTAAGATACGGTTGCAAGTTAATCCAGAACGGGGCCGTCCGTACTCCGAAGCTCGGCCCACAATTTCTGAAATGGCTGCAAATGATGCATGTATTTTATGTGTGCAAGCTGGGTCGAGTGAAAGATCTGGTCAAACTTTGCCGCTCCGCATAGGAGACCGGTGGTGTTTCCTACCTCATGACAAAATGTATCCAATAACATATCTGTCCCAAGAAAGGTTCCGTCGGCGCGTCGGAGCACGAGCTCGATGGTCTCTCCGTTGTTCCAATTCCTTCCTAAACGGTAGTGTTCAGCTGAAATGACCCAACCATTGAACCCACGTGGTCAAGCGGAGCCGTACCTAGGAAGACTCGGTTGCACTATCGCGAACGTGGACCGTCAATGACGATCTTGGTGAAGCCAGCCAGAACTTACTTCGTACTGAAATAATACAGCGTCAACTTTATGAGCACCTTTGTAGGATAGTTTAGCTCACCTCTTCGAGGGAGTTTACTGCAAACCCGTATTCTTTCATAACGGGCTTGACCTGCGCAGCCAGAGCGCGTAAGAGCTCCTTAGCATCCTCATCAGACGGCACGAAACCTTCGGCACATGGGAGATGTGAGATGAAGTTTATGTGAGGATTTGGGTTTGACTCTCTCTCGTTGAGACGAAGGTGCACCATATGCCCGTTTGTCCTCGGCCGGTCAGTCTCAGTTGGGTGTCGGTGGTTGCGGTCCACGGACGAACCCAAGCTCTGCTGACGTAAGGCGTGTCTAAATGACGGAGTTTCAATATTTCGGTCGGGATTGGAACCCAGGGCACCTTGCGCTAACTTGGCCCCGACTCACCGATAACCTCACCGACGTCAATACATCCCCCCTATATATAGTCCGCCAATAGCCCCAACTATCGTTCCACCGTCCCACTCGCCCCTAGCGCCTCGCCATGACCAAGCTAACAACGAAGAAGATGAAGATCGCGGTCCTCACCTCCGGTGGGGACAGCGCAGGCATGAACGCAGCTGTCCGAGCTGTCGTAAAAATGGGTATCCTGAGGTAGGCTCATTGTCGTTATCGAGGGGTTGCACATCGCGTAGAACGGCTGTGTTATCCGCAGGGGTTGTGAAACATGGATCGTCCGTGAAGGTTATGAAGGCCTAGTCAAAGGCAACACAGAGGCGCCCGAAACGCAGGACTACTCCACAACTCAAGGAAACCCCATCAACCTTCCGGAGAGTCTTAAAGACGATACGCTGGTGCGGAACTTGCGCTTCGGAGACGGCCCACTCCTCAGGGACGGTGAGGGCGATACCAGCGACGCCTCTCACAGTCTCAAAGGGAGGTACATTATTCGCGTCGGATGGGATGACGTCCGGGGATGGATGGGTGAGGTGAGACCATTACCACGAAATCACGAGCTATCTTTGGGAGAAATCCCACTCATACAAATCTTTCGGTGCCGCCAGGGCGGAACGTTCATCGGAACGGCACGCTCCACAACATTCAGGACTGCCGAAGGTCGCTTGGCTGCCGCCCGAAATCTCATTAAGGAAGGAATTGATGCTCTTGTCGTTTGCGGAGGAGATGGCTCTCTTACTGGTGCAGACAAATTCCGTTCAGAGTGGCCGGATCATGTCAAGACCCTCAGGGCGAACGGTCAGTACTCCTTTTTGAGTATTCTAGCACATAAAACATTCAACTGAAGCAATGCCATAGGTGATATTGGTGATGAAGAAGTTGAAAAATATGGCCATTTGAAAATCGTTGGCTTGGTGGGATCCATCGACAATGATATGGCACTCACGGACATGACGATCGGCGCACCAACGGCACTTCATCGTATCTGCGAAGCTATCGACAATATCAACACTACAGCAGCATCTCACTCGCGTGCATTTGTTGTTGAAGTGATGGGTCGTCACTGTGGCTGGCTAGCACTTGTCGCCGGTATCAGGTGCGTACCCCCCCCCCTAACGCGTCGTTCAAGTGCTGACGCCGTAGGGGATAGCTCCGGAGCAGACTTTATCTTTATCCCAGAGCGGCCCCCAAGTAGCGACAGCTGGGAAGAGGAGATGTGCGCTACCGTCAAAGCCGTGAGTCGATCTGCTGCAGCCTTTTCGTCAGGATGCTTGAGGTTGAGTATGATTCATGCAGCATCGCAACGTCGGCAAGCGGAAGACAATCGTCATAGTCGCGGAAGGAGCTCACGACAAGAACCTTAATGCAATTCGTGCGGATGACGTCAAGAAAGTGTTGGCGGAACAGCTTGGACTGGACACTCGGGTTACAACGCTCGGTCACGTCCAGAGAGGAGGTCGTCCCTGCGCATGGGATCGCATTTTGGTATGCCTTTGCAAATTTGATTGTTTGGCGAATATCAGCTGATTCTGCAACCGGCCATTTAGCCCACCCTCCAAGGTGTCGAAGCAGTCGAGGTCCTTTTAACCGCCACCCCAGACACACCTTCATATGTTATCGGCATCAGTGAGAACAAAGTGACGAGAGTACCTCTAATGGAGGCCGTCCTAAAGGTAAGGGATAGGAAAAGGTTCTCGAATGCTTGAAACCCAGACCCCTTCCCTATTGTAGACCCAAGAAGCCGCAAAGGCAATCAGCGAAAAGAACTTCGAGAAGGCTATGTCACTCCGAGATTCCGAGTTTGGCGAGAGCTTGGAGGCCTTTACGGCTATCTCCACGCTAGACAAGCGTTTGGCGGAGGAAAAACATGTAGGTGGCATGCGCTTAGTGACGACCGGAAGGGGCTGATAGGTTTGTTCTCAGCGACTACGGATCGCTATTATGCAGTACGTGTTCGCTCTCTGCCAATCATTCATAATACTGATTTCTTGGCAATGTTCACATTTAGCGTCGGCGCCGCGGCTGGTGGTATGAACGCAGCTACACGCACTGCAATCCGATTCTGCCACCTTCGCGGTCACACCCCACTTTCCATTCACAACGGCTTCAAAGGTCTTCTCAACGACCACATCACCAATCCGACTTGGCTTGGTGTCGACAATTGGATGACTCGTGGTGGCAGCGAACTAGGCACGAACCGTGTCCTTCCGTCAATCGACATGGGCGCTGTTGCAGCTAAATTCCAAACCCACTCGTTCGACGCACTTCTTATCATTGGCGGATTTGAAGCATTCTCGGCACTCATGGAACTCGAAGAGGCGAGGGCTAGCTACCCTGCTCTCCGCATCCCAATGGTCCACCTTCCTGCAACAATCTCAAATAACGTGCCGCTGACAGATTACAGCCTTGGAAGCGATACCAGTTTGAATGCTTTGGTAGACGCTTGCGACGCTATCAAGCAGAGTGCTTCTGCTAGTAGAAACCGAGTGTTCGTCGTTGAGACCCAAGGTGGCAAATGTGGATACATCGCTGCTCTCGGTGCTCTTGCAGTATGTTCCCCACCGTCCGCGAGCGAGGCTATCAGCTAACGATTCACTCCGTCCAGACTGGTGCCGTTCTTGTCTACACTCCGGAGGTCGGAATCAGTCTCGACACGCTCAGAAACGACGTCAAGTTCGTAAAAGAGAGGTACGGTCTCGATGTGAGGGGAAAGAGCGAGGGTCGTTTGGTGCTCAGGTAGGCCTGATCAATATTGAACCTATGTGAAACCTTTGTTCTGAATGCGCCCTCAGGAATGAAAAGGCTTCCGACATCTACACTACCGAAATCATCACCAGGATTCTCAAAGAGGAAGGTGGCAGCTTGTTCGACTCACGATCTGCATCCCTGGGACACACCCTTCAAGGCGGCATTCCGTCGCCCATGGATCGTGCCCGTGCTGTCCGCTTGTCAATGAAGTGTATGGCTTTCCTGGAGGAGCAATCTGTGCGGATAAAAGGGCTGAAGGATAAGTCCCGGAAGGCCCTAAAGCCTTCCGCAGCAGTCATTACAATCCAGGGCTCTCAAATCATCCTTGCTCCCGTCTCGGACGTCGAAGATGCCGCAGACATGAAGAACAGAAGGGGAATCGATCCGTGGTGGGCCGGGCTGAAGGACCTAGCTGAAACATTGGGTGGAAAGTGCGTCCTAGAAAACATTGCTCGCGAACTGACGTCGCTAATAAACAGCGATATACAGGACTGATCTCATGGAGTACGTGGACTCGATTTAAGATCGAGAATGAGCTGCTCGTCGTCAATAAGATTTTATGTAGGCACCGATTGAATAGAATAGACATTAGGAGTTATCCTCTACATTATTACGCAGTCGTTTCCGCCCTTCTTTTTCCTCTGTTGAAGTTCGGGTGGCATATCCGATCGTCGTTGCGGTATACGCCCTGGGTATCTTTGATCCCGGTCGTATCCTCCATCCTCCCACCCGGCTTGCTCTCCTCGGCGAGCTGCCCGCTCGGCGTGGCGTGCGCGAGCGGCTGCGTCTTCTTCCGCCTGGAGCTGACGTGCCAGCGCCGCGCTATTGCAACCGTGATTAGAAACTTAGCCAACGAAATTCAAAAGCCACGTACTCGCTGTCGAGTGCCAGATCCTCCATCGCTCGCTCAGCATCCCTAACGGCTGCTTCCGCTGACCGACCACTGTAATCCCCACCTGCTGTGCTCGAACGAACAAGATGAGCGTCTACAAACATGCTTGCTGACCCATCTACGTCTTCCAATGTTTCCCAGCATACTGCAGGCTCTCGAGTAAAGACCGAGTCTGTAACGAGGGTGTAGAGTGGATTTTCTGGAAGGTCGCTCTTGTATAACACCGAGAGATGTGAATTCCGGAAAAAGGCATAGAGTCCCGGGCTCAGCGTCGTTGTCAAATGGAATAGGCCGAAATACGTCAGTTGGCTGGAATTTGACTCTAAGAACTCGCGAATAAGTAACGCTTTATAAAATACTGTCAGTGAAAGGTGAAAAGTTCAGTCCATGTGCTGCAATCTCACCGTCCTTGACGAGGGCTTGTTGCTCTTCTGTCAAATCTAACGTTGCCTGATGGTGAGGCTTGCCAGGTTGATCACTTTCTACCAGTCGGCCGTGGGTAAGAGTGTCCGCTGCAACGACTTTGTTTAGGGCACTATCATTCAGGTTAGACACATTTTGTAGGCGAAGCCTGAGAAGGTCTGTGGTCGTACCCGTCGTAATCTTCTACTTTAATCAATGCTTCGTATTCTTGAGAACTAGGGTCTATTTGAAGTCGTTAGAAGGACCAAGGCTAGTGCGACCAGTAGAGGTGCTCACCTGCCAACCATCCATGTACCAATTCTACACCACAGAGGTGGAACAGTTTCAATTCGCCGCCTTCTCCAAGTTGCTTGAATGATGATGAACTGGTCCAGACAGAATTGATATCCATGCCCTCTTGTAAGTCTGGGAGCTTTGACAAGGCTGCTGATAGGCCTTCTATCGCTGCATCGTCGGACGTGCGAGAAACCAGGTAGTCGGCAATGAGTTGAGCTGTGGACAAGTAACAGCGTAAGAAGTTTTGCACACAGAGACGACACAGCTCCCTGACCTAAGTATTCATAGCTCACTGATTTCCTGTCACTGGGAAGGATGGTCATGTCGCCTCGCAATATCAACACATTGCCTATCAGATGTGTAGCATGAGATTTAGGTTGTTTCGTATCAAATCCACCATATACCCACATAGTGCCTAAGGATCGCTAGGTTAGAGATAGCGCGAAATGAGAGCAACAAAATCCAAGCTCACGATCAGGGAACAAGGTCCATTCTTAGCTTGCATGATAATCAAGGACGTCGAGTCGGAACCAGGAGGCCAGTTGATACGCTTTGTTGGCCATGCCGCAGCTATGGAAGCGGCCGTCGCAACATCTGTTGGACGTACAGGTGCTTGAGCAGGTCGAGGCGAAGCGCGGGGCTCGCCACGTGGAGGGCCGTCCCCCTGTACGGGAACTTGAGGGAGTGGGGGGTCACCATCGGACTGTTCTGGGTACACGACGGTTGGTTCGGATGGCACGTCTATCGGGGTTTGAGGACGTGAATGGTCGGGGCGAGGCTGGGAAGTCGCGGGATCCGGGTTTACTGTGGTCGGAGTGGTAGGCTGGGGTTCTGGTAGTTGTGCCATGGATGGTCGAGAGACGTCTGGAGAGGTTTCGCTTCAGTTATAAAGACACGGGTGCGAACGCGGTTGGACAGGTTGTCGCAGGTCCGCAGTTGGTGGTGGGACCGCGGATGCTGCAGCTTAGTCACGTGTCGCGAAGGTGCGTCGTCACCCCGACCGGCGGTTCTGCGCTATTGACGGATACTCGATTTCTCCCGAACGTGTTTGATTTATTACTATGTAAATAGTACTGGGGAAACCCCCCGCGCCTTGACGCCCTTAAGGCAGTCTGCTTGCGGGTAATAAACGGAGATTCACCACCACCACCCCGACCGGCGGCCATCAAAGCAAAACGGAAGCATTACAACAGCAATAATGATATTTACTCATGTACGTTCAATGCGTCATCCTCTATGTTTGTTGATCCGGACTCCGAAGAAGTGTCCATGGCATCGTCATCGCTGATCTCGATCACCGTCTGTGAGTCCCCTGGGAGCTCTTGGGTGACGTCCGCGAACTCGTCTTCGCCCTCATCCTCTGGTTCAGACTCATCACCAGGCTTGTGCACCCTCAGGGTCTTCGACCATTCGATCACTCTTCTGTTTGCCATGACCCTGGAGATAGGAGGTCAATGCAGCTCGGGATACTCCGGGGCAAGGACTAACTTGTATTGGTTAAAATTGAGAACTTGCAAAGTCTGAAGACTTGTGGCCCGCGATAGCGCCACATACGCTATGTAAAAAGATGAATCAGGATACGACAATACGTCACACCAAGAATCTTGAACGAACCTTGACCCATTTCAAATGTGCCGCCCAAATCAATCTTGACACGTTGGAGCGTTTGGCCTAGGAAACAAGAAGATCAACTAATGTCCTCACGACCGGCCACAGATGGCGTGTACCTTGCGACTTATGGATCGAAAGAGCGTATGACAGAATCAAAGGGACCTGCGCTCGCTTCGCTTCCACTACACCCATGACATTGATGATGGTGAACTCGACAGGCGCTGTGACAGATAGGCGTTAATCATTATCACCGCTCAGCTCTGTCTAAAACCACGCGACTTGCGCAAAACCATGGTTTCCCCAGTTGTGAATTGCACTACCGGCCATTTCTGATCTCCACTCGCCAAAATCTGCTCCGGAGCATCTTGCACTAGGGATGGCGCGGTTTGGTCGTCTGCGGCCCTCGAATCGCACGTGCATTCGCCGCCCTCGAACTCGGCACCGCATGTACAATCTCCGTCAAGGAACGGAGCTGGATACCGGCTAGGTCGGAGGTTGGCCTGGCGAAGAGCTGGTTGTGTGCCTGTGATGAACGTATCAGAGTCATGTTCCTTGATTCCAACGCTTGTGCCCATCGCTCTAGAGTCTATTGCCTTTCGGAGATCGACTTTCGCAATTTCTACCTGATCTTCGTTCGCCTCCTGTACGGTCTTGAATCCTACAACTTTGCCGAGCGAACCATTGACGAGGTGCCCTTGCCTCATGTTCTAAATGGTCTTATCAGCAGTAAGTTCTTCCGCAGGGGGGCGCGCTGACCTGGATTAACATTACTTGTGCGTTAAGCCGCAATGTCAGGTCTTTGAGGGCGACGAGGCGCTCCAGCGACTTTTCTGTCTCGTCAGGACTTAACATTTCATATCTGTATATCTTCTGTTCTCCTTCTCCCGTTCCTTCGTGTATTACCCTCATACCTGGGGTATCGGTGGACTGGTATCTGGGCGAGATGGTGCGTTATAACCGAGTTCCATAGTAAGATCACGATACGCAAGTACGGACAAGTAGGTTGGGCCTGGCAGCTGGTTGAGCCGCTCACTATTTGCCCGTTCGACTTGTGCTTTGAGGGGATATCTAAAGCATTCAAGCCGTCAGGCTCTAGTTGTACGATTTGTCAGCTGATGGAAGCAGGCTAGACGTACAGTTGCGTAGGCTGGATGTCATCCTCGTACCACAGTTCGCGTTTGAGTCGTTTAAATTGCTCAATAGCTGGCGGCTCAAGCTCTCCTACGCGCATCTTGTTCAACATATCGACAAATCCTTGAAGCCAAAACGTTAGTGATCGCGTCAGTATGTGGAGTAAAGCCACGGAAACAAACTTTGGTCTTTCTGCCTGAACACACGAGTGAGAGTATAGCATCTTGGGACGCAACGATCCCATGACAGAGCATCAAAACAATAAACGACCGGAAGGGTAATATTTCCGTTCCTCTCGGGCACGGGGGGCAGTTGAAAGAAATCACCAGAAATGACGAGCTGCAAACGAAGTCGTGGTGATGCTCAGTTAATTCGTAGTCACATTTTCGCCATCCCGACTTACTTGGATTCCTCCAAACGGTTCATCTATCTCCCGGATGACCCTCGCTATGTGCTCGAGCTTATCGAATAGCGCACCATCGACCATACTGATTTCGTCGATGATCAAAGTCTTGACTGCTTTCCATCTTTTCCAACCTGGAGTATTCGGGCGAAGCTTCCCGAGAAGTATCTTGACAGATTCCTTCCCGAGACCGATACCTGAAAAACACAGCCCAGCTCAGCGAGGTATTACCATTCCAAAGAAGGACAAGCACTTGCCAGCAAATGAATGGATGGTCTGGCCTCCAATATTCACAGCCGCAATTCCTATAGAGGACGTCATGAATCACGGAAGTGAAACACAAGTCGTTATAGTAACAGTGTAAAGCTTACCAGTTGGGGCGGTTACCGCAACCCGGGACTTTCCATGCTTGCCCTGTAAGGCAGCGATTATAGCTCGTAAAAGTACAGACTTTCCCGTACCTGTCAAGTATAGCGGGTGGCAATAATGAATTGCGGAGTCAACCCAACACAGTGCGATGGAACGTCAACGGAGAAAGGGGTAGAGTCCGAAGTGTCGTGTGGCAAGAGTGGCAGAACGGAGAGTCCCCATGATCGTCAGCCCGAAACAACGGAGATGTGTACAGTGAATCACAGAAGCGGGGAACTCACCAGCCGATCCGGTGAAGAATAAACTCTTGCCATCTTTAACTTTATCCAAGATTTTCTGTTGCTCCTCGGAAAGTTCGATTACAGCCGGTTGCGATTCCGGCGCTCCTTGCGGTTGTGATGCCATGGGCACGGCAAGCGAAGGGTCCGGTTCGGGACAAGCGTAATAAGAACGTGCTGGGCTGTTCGCCCATGGCACGGATTGCGGCTTGCGTGGTGAAGGCGTGTCAGGGATTACGATGGCAGTTGCTGCTGAACCACCCAAACAGCCCATCTCGGTGTCGCTGTCAGCGGTAACGGGCTCGGGATTATTGAGATAAGCTGGGGGTGGTGTCACAGGTCGGGTCCGAGATATCGGCTGCGACACAACACGTCTCTGAGAAGTGGCAGGAAAAGGGAGGCGGGATACAGACCGAGGTTGGCTTGGGAACCCGTGCTGGGTGCGTGATGACGACGGCGCATGATTACTAGTACCTCTTTGGGAGAAAGGGTTCACTAAGTTGGGGCGGAATGCATCGACTGATTGTCAGTTTTTCGGAAACACCTACACCCATTGACCCAAGCCAAAAAGAGCAAAATCACCTCTACTCGGTTCGGGTAGACTCAACCATTCCTCCGCCTCTTGTCTGGTATCAAAACTCCTATGACGCGCGTTGGGAAAACCTTCCACAACGGTCTTTGTTTCGCTCCAGGATGTGTAGATGTTGGGGCCGCCTCGACCAGTCTTGACGGCATAAAATTTCTGCTTGTTGCTTCGTGCCATGTCCAAGATTCATTCGCCCGCTGACGGATGAAGGGTGGTGGTTAAACGAAAAGGGGGATCACACCTGACGTGCGGAATGTTGACATTGGACGTGTTTGGTCCACACTTCAGGGACCACGCACCAAACATGAAAAAAGGTAAGAAAAGACCTCCTGATACAATCAAGAACTAGTTACAGCCCAAGAAAGGTATCTAGAGCAAGGAAGAAAAGAGAGCACCGGCGATCCCGGCGACCGCAAGGGCGGCTCCAGAAGCAGTGGCAAAGTTACCAACTGCGGAATTCGCACTCGTGGTAGGAGCCGCACTGCTCGTTGCAGCGGAGGCAGCGCTCGACGTGGGAGTTGGCGCAGCACTCGTGGAGGCTTGCTCGGGAGTACTTTTAGCATTCTCGAGGAACTGTGCGGCGGTACCGTCGCCACTCAAAGGTGGATTTACGGTGCTGAAGGTGGCAAGTGAAAATCAGTGGCGACGTTCCTCTGAAGAGCTTGAAATAGGGAAGGAACATACAAAACGCCTCCCAAGTGGCACTGATTAGGAGCGCCGTCGTAGAAGTAAAGGGGATCCGTGGATGTCAGGGCGAACGTGGTCGTGGGCAGGCCGGCAGCATCAACTGGGGTGCCAGCGGGAACTTCCAGCACGCGGTGGATCAGACTTTACCTAAAGAAGAATGTAATCACAAAGCTTACCGCTTTGAACACCACTGTTATAACCACCATCCATAGGAGTGCAAGGGTTCGCAAACGTGGTTTCTTCAGAGGCGGGGGCTGGTCAGGAGGCGCGCAACAAAGGACAGGTCTGGACCATGCCACTCACGAATGACTACATGGTCTCCAGCGTTGAACTGGAATACGATTGTGTCACCTGCGGTAGGGCGGATACTAGAAGGGTCGAAACCCAGGCCCAGCTTTCTGTTTCCGAGGATGACGAAAATTAGTGCGGATCAAACTTTACGGACCCAACAAAGGCATCAAATCAAGAAGCTGTTCGCACCCCGTATTCTCATCCTTTCCGACACCAACCTATACAACGAGACACACGTAAGAATCGAGTCTGAGAATGTTACCGGGACCATCGGTAAAATTCGACTTTCTTACCGTGTAAACCGCGCCATGAACCAGAGTAGACGAAGCGAGCACAAAGGCCGCAGTGCTGATGATCCCACGAGTATGCATTGGTGGCAAAGAGTGTGCACAGGTGATTAGTATGGACTGAAAAGAGACAAGCTAAACGAACGGTGGTGGAAGAGTGAACGCTGAAGAAATGTGTTGGCCCGTTGCTGCGTTGCTAACGCTTCCTGCCAAGACCGCAGAACGCCGAGCGCGGGAATTCGGCTGAACGGTGACTTACTTTTCGAGAAACCTCTCATTATTGCCACCATCGCCTCGGACATCCAGCTACAGCGATTTTTGCCATGCGATGTGGTCCGTTGCGGTGACTCGATTACCTCTGGCTTACCGGCAAACTCGTTTCTTTGGTTTTTGCGCCGAGAAGCACAAAACCGCCACATGATCGCCAAGTTGGGTTGGAGCCGCTTTTCAAGCGCCGCGGCGCTCTTGACGAAGCAATCCACGCTACGAGCACCTAGAATAGCACAAAAAGGCGCAAGGGATCAGCAACGACCGGAAGCCGATATATCACAAAAATATCACGAATTTCGAAGTCTCAGAGAAACGTGGCCCCGCATCCCTAAGAAACCCGAACGAAACCCTTCAACTAGTCCTTATCTAGGACAGAAAAGCTGCGGTGTCTGCGCTGATACCTCTTTGGGGTACTGTCGGTGGCTCGGCATCGCAATCTCCCGATGAACGCGAGTTCGTGCCTGGCGCCTTTGTGCTCCCTCAACGGCAGGAAGTGCTCAAAGCTCTGGGTACGTTGTGTACCCCCACTTCGAACTCGGGCAATAAACGCTAAAACTGATTTCACTTTGACCTTGCCACCTCATCAGTGATCAGGAGTCTCCCGATTGCATTCTGACGCGGGTGGCCCAACAAAGTCTCTTATGTGCGCCGCACGCGCAGCTCAGCGCCGTGACGCAGAATCACTCAGCAGCGACACCCTCGGCGGAATTCCGCACGATGATACCAAAGCACACCACACAGCGGAGGCGGCCGAGCTCGTGCTGTGCTAAAATACTGCTCATCTGAGTCCTTCTACTCAGTGATATCAGGATCATAGGGAGAGGAGGGGCGGGGGAGCTAAATAGGGTTCTACAACATTGCCCTAACAAAGCCATGGGATACCGTCGCCTTGTCCATTCGGGTCCAAAACATTCTCCAGTTCTTCCATCCCCCTCAGCCTTTCTTCTCCGTCTGGCAATACAAAGTCTTACAAAAGCCCAGCTGGTTCGGAAATCTCCTCTCATCCACTCGTTTCTCCCCCCAACTACCAGCACCGCAGTCTGTCCCTCCTCTCCTCCTCATCCACCGTCTTCGGACCTCGAGGCAACGCTATCCACGGTTTAAAGACGCCCCTGTCGCTCTAAATCCGACACCAGAGCGCTTCTTCTGTCATTGCACCCCGGCGGAGGCACGATGAGTGTGAGTTGCTCAGGCAGGGTTTCGGCCACGAGCCCGCCATTTAGTCAAACCACATTACCCTTACTGATCACCCCCGCCTCTGTTTCCATCTTATAAAACAGACTACTACAAGATCTCGCACTGCATCGCACCGCTCTCGAAGATCTCCACGCAAGGCGTACACCAAGCTCAATCCCACTCAAATGCCCTGCGCCGACCTCTTCACTACGGGTTATTGTAAATTCGGCGACAGTTGCTTGTTCAGTCACGAATTCGACATCATCCCCAAAGAAGATCCATCCTCCCATCCCCCTCCGTACATGGTCAAGAATCAATTCGAGGACGGTCACTTCCACGACTCGTCGTCGTCTACTCCCTCATCCTCCAAGACGTCTCCTTCCAACCAGTCCCTTACCCTCCCAACTGCCGATACCCCCTCTTCCGCCAGCACCCGCTTGCCAGACGTTACGCAACCCGCAGAACGTCGGGGCGGGAAGCCATTCTCAAAGCCACGCCGCAAGCCAAAGCGTCTCCACCACAATGGCGTCCCAGCGTACTTCCCCATGGCGCCCATGCACTTCTCCCAAGGCCCATACGCTCCATGGACTCCCCCGGCCATGTACAACCAGCCTGGTTTGATCCCCGGATACTACGTCTGGCCTGCATGCCTTCCACCGCCTGTGGTCGGAAACGACCGCTCGACCGCCCAGAAACCATTGGTTGGTGAACCTAAGGTCAAAGCCACTGCGAGTCAAATGTCTGAGCAAACCGCACAACCGCGGGCACCGAAGAACTCTGCCAAGGCTTCAGTCTCCCATCCTCCTCTTCCTGCCCATTACTACCTTGGTGTCCAAGCTCCCCTGTACCTGACCCCCGCATTCCAGGAACCCGAGGTATATGATTTCGATGATGTCGAGGAAGAGCCCGAAAACGTTGTCGTCGAGCCGAAGCATGGCGTCGAGATCTATCAAGGCTCCAAGGTTGGCGTGCTGGGTGGCGGCGTCAAGTTGGGAATGGTCAATAAACCATCACCCAGACAACTCGAAGCAGCAGAAATCCTTACCAAACAAGACCTGCCTTTCGATGAAGACGAAGACGACGACGACGATGACGTAGAGATCGTCAACAGAAGTATGTCCTTTTATCACCATACCCTGTAGTGCTCCCGTTAACCAAGTCCTTCAACTTTAGCTCTCGAGCCACGGGAGGTTCCTCTCCCCGAATCAGACTCCGAAAGCGAGGACGAGGACGAGGAGGTCGTTTCCGATATCAAGAAACTGGAGATCGACTGTTCTGCCACAACCTCCGCTCTCCCTCCACTCACTTCGACAACGTTCTCCTGGGCTGACGATGAAGACGACGAGTCATACTTCAACTCATCTCTTCCTTTCTCGCCTTCTACTTCCGCAAAAGAAGAGCTGGCTTCAGAGCCGGGACCGCAGTCAACCGCGACGACCATCCAACCATCGAAGCCACTTTCATATGCTGCCATGGCTGCGGCCCACTCTTCTTCACCGCCGACAGTGAAGGCTGCTAGACTCGCTCCCTTCTCTGTCCCTGCTTCGGATGTGCCTAGCTCTGCGGCGAAGGTTCTCTCGACATTAGCAAGGCCTTCTTCTCCCGCTTCCACCACTGACGGTTGGACGACGGCGACGAAGGGCAAGCCGAGAGCTAAATCTTCTTCGAAAGGCGGTGCATCACCGAAGCGTGACACCTCTGGTCGACGCCAAAACGGGTCTCGCCAGCGAGGACGGACCATGCATGTACCTGGTGCAGACGACCGCTTGATCCGTGCGTCATGGGCTGCGCCGAAGATCTACAACAAGCTCGGATTCAGCATGTCCAACACCCAGGCGAGAGAGATTGAGCTTCTGAGACTTGTGGAGCAGAAGAAGCTTAGGGAGGCTCGCGAGACCTCGGCATCTTCACGTTGAGCGCCAGTTCATTCTATTCCTTCGTCTTACCTACAGAACCTATACACTAATCTCTCGAGTCACATTTCCTCCTTTATTCGCATATACGTATCTTCTCTTGCCTATTTCGTTCCTTTGATTCGTCTCTTGTCTATTTCGTTCCTTTGATTCGTCTCTTAACCTCGCTTCGTTCCGTTTCCTGGGCTTTCGGTGGGATTTGGTGCCCGATCTACTGTTGACTCAGCCTGAGTCTTGTACTTGTATGGTTTCATTCGGATTCGTGTCTTCTTCTCTGTCTTGCTCTATAACAACCTAAGCTCCTATGGCTTTGGATTTCTCTGGAGATAAATTTGGTGCTGCGATTGCTGAAAATTCTGTGTTTGGGATAATTGGGCGCTTGAGACGAACAAATTACACCACACGCTGAAATTTGACCCAACAACTTTCAACCTCACTTAACGAGGCTCTCAACTTGCGATGTCTGGTATCAAGGGCCTGATATCATGTACCGCATGGGTCGCAAGAGGAATAGCGTCTGTCCATCCTCAAACGTACGAAGTCGATGATAAGGAACTAGAGCGGATCAGCGCCCTCGCGCAACTCAACATCGACGAAGCGAAAGCGGAAATGGACGAAGCTAATGCTGCTGCGGAAGAGTTTAAGGGGATTTCGAGCGACGGGGAGGAGACTGAAGAAGTTATCGAGTGAGTTAAAAAGCCACGGGTCCGGGTCTTCCACTGAGCTGACACCCCGCTGAGCAAAGAGATGACCAGGCCAGTGATGACGAAGGGGATGTAGACATGAAGGGAGAACTTGACAAAGCGGAAAAGAAGCCAAAGAAGTCCAAAGAAGACGCTATGGAGCGCGACGACGACCTTGGGCAATATAATCTAGATGACTACGATGAGGAACAGCCTGCCAGCGGTATGCCTCCAGCTCAACTTGCTTATTTGTCTTCTGATGCCATATCCAAGGTGCCAACATATTTAGTAACATCAAAGGATTGTCATACTACGCCGACAACGCCGAGGATCCATATATCACACTGCACGATGTCAGCGGTCAGAAAATATGCACACACAACATGTTGCTGACGGACTCGCCTTTAACAGGAGGACGAGGAAGAGGCCCAAGAGTTAGAAATTCGCCCTTCAGACAACCTCATCATTGCTGCAAAAACAGAAGACCACGTCTCCTCTCTGGAGGTCTACGTTTACGACGAGTCTGAAGACAACCTATACGCCCATCACGATATTCTCCTTCCATCGTTTCCCGTTTGTCTCGAGTGGCTCGACTATCCACCATTTTCGTCGACCACAGACAGCAAGACGGGCAATTATGTTGCTGTTGGCACTCTGGATCCCGACATTGAGATCTGGTCTCTCGACGTGATTGAATCCATCTTCCCGGACGCTCTCCTCGGTGACCCGAAGAACAAGACTAGAGATGAGACTGGTGCACCCATAATGGTACCCTCCCCATCAAAAAAGGAGCAAAAACGTCGAAAGCCGAAGGCCAATGCGGAGTACCATATTGACGCGATCTTGGATCTTTCGTGGAACCGGTCTCATCGCAACTTGCTAGCTTCAGCATCCGCAGACAAAACAGTAAAACTCTGGGACCTTAGTCGAGAGTTGAACTCGACGGCGATCAGGAGTTTCGACCTGCATCGGGACAAGGTCCAAGCCGTACAGTGGAACCGGGTCGAACCCACGGTGCTTTTGACAGGAAGTTATGATAGGACGGTGCGGACATTCGATTCCCGTTCCCCAGCGTCTGGATTTGGAGCCAAACTACCATCGGACGTAGAGGCATTGAAATGGGACCCTTGGGAGGGTCACACATTCTACGTATGCTTTTTGGGCTAGCTGATTGAGTAGGCTCGGTCTTGACTAATGCCTTGTAGGTCTCGCTGGAGAACGGCCTTGTGTTACATTACGATGCCCGAACGTTGCCTTCCGACTTGAGCAAAGACGCCACGGCCCTATTCACCATTCAAGCTCACGATGGTGCCGCATCTGGACTGGACATCAATCCGCATATCCGGGGATTCGTAGCGACTGGCGGAACCGATAACCTCGTCAAATTATGGAACGTAACGGAGGAGGGAGGCGCGGCCCGGGTCAAGATGCTGACATCCAGAAACCTTGAAGTGGTATGCGTATTTAAACCGACGGGGGGCGTGGTTTCTGAACTCCATATCGGCGTTTAGGGCAAAGTCTTCTCAGTGACATGGTCTCCAGACGATCCGCTTACTCTGGCGGCGGCTGGCTCAGAGGGTAAGCTCCAGATCTGGGACGTGGCCGCTAAGTCGGGGGTGAAGGAAGCTCTTGGGGAGAAGCTTCCGCGGCGTGAATGGAGGCAGCGTGACAGCGATGTAATTGGGTTGGTGGATGACGCTGAGGATGACAGTGATGACGAGGAGGAGTGATGGTTCCACCAGATCGAGACCTAAAATAAGGATTCATGCAGGATAAGGTATTATTGAACATATTATAAGCTCGTTAACTACATGAAATCATCTGCGTCGTTGCCGAAGTCGTCCAGAGCTTCATCGTACGCCCTCGTATCGACCTTCGCCGGCTTGACTGATCCTAGTGCTGGCTTCGCCTTCTTCTTCTTGCCGGCTTCCTTCAGCTCTCTCTGCTTCTCGTTGGAAAGTGCTGTGAGCCCACTTGCAACTTTCCGAACGTCTACGTCTTTGAGTGGCCTTGCCAGCTCCTTCGCGTGATGCTCGACAAACGTCGCGTACAAAGGTTTGTTTTGGAGCCGCTTGATAACTACCTCTATTATATCATTCGACAGTTTGATAAACTCGTCCTTCGTCTTGGGATTCGCTTTCAGGATGTCTTCGAGTGCTGTTGCAGACCCTATGAGTTCCAAGACGTCACTTTCGACAATCGATCCAATCTGCAATAAAGAAATACCAATTTTGGTGCTTCCAAGCAAGTCAGATGCATTCTTCAAGTCTGCTTCGAGCTCGCGTTCTCGTTCAATGCGCTTCTTGATTGCGGGGTCGAGCATATCGTCCTCTGTATCTCCCGAGTCTTCATCCTTTTTCTTAGCTATTGCTTGCTTCAGACTCTTCGCGTTCTTTTTTGGTGCAGGTGCGGCCGCTGACTTGACTGCGGGCTTCTTTGCCGGTGGTTTAGCCTCCTCTTCTGACTCTGAAGCTTCCCAATCGCTCTGTATGCAATCGCAACGAATTCAGACTTGAATAACAAGTAAATAGTTCAATAACATACCGCAACCTCCTTCTCTTCTTCGTCCTCATCAGCCCACTTCTTCTTTGCTGGTGGCTTTGGGGCGGGTGCGGGGATCTTGCTTGGGGCAGCACCATCATTCTCGGACGCGTCTGGGAAAGGTCAGTAAATTGAAAAACGCGCTTTACGCCCGCATATCTCACCCCAGTCAGACATAATTATCGAGAGTAGCCTGTATTGAGGAGGAAATAGGGTATGTGGGTGGGGGAGAGATGGTCAGGATTTAGACTCTTGAAACCCCGTGCCTGTTCTCACGAAGCGGCGACATTGAAGTTTCGACTTGATCCATGCCATGACATCGGAAGAACCACCACAAGTCAGTATCGAGATGCACAAAGTCACATCATCAAACGAAAATCTACTACGGAACGGTGAAGGGAGTCAGGAGAAGCCGTCACGACACCGCGGCATCGTGGCATTGACGGTTGAGACACCAACTTCATCCAAACCAAGATACGACCTACCACCTCGCCCCCCACCTCGATGGAATACCCCTGAATTTATAGTTTATTTAATCATTTTCATTACTGTCGTACCCCTTCTCGTCAAAGTGCCCGTCGATTTGAGCCAACGTGAGCCCACTCGCTGGCATGTGCATCGCTTCTTCGGCTGACCGGGATTGTCGCAGCAACGCACCCCAACTATGTCCAATATCACCGTAGACTCTCTCCCGGATGGATAGGGGGGAGGCAAGTGGTCAGTTCTCCCGTATTATCGTGGCGAACGTTGTTTGTTTACAGTAGAGACGGCATCTAGGACAATAGTGACCGGCAATACAGGTCGTTTCGTGACAACATCCCGCCCTTAACTCTGCTCTCTATTGGCCATTTGGCAACGAGCAAAATATACTCAGCTGTAGCACACGCGTTAAGTTTGCCGGACTCAAGTCGTATTGCGTTTTCAGCGGTCGTATCCCTTCTCATCCTCGCCGGTCTTCATGGATCAAGCATTCTCAAAATCATGCTCATCCTTTACTTCAATTACTGGGCGACAAAGCGTCTAGGAGCTAATTCCTATGCTCCGGCTGCAGTCTGGGGGCTAAATGTTGCTGTCATCTTCCTGAATGAGATTTATGATGGTTACAAGTATGCTTCAATCCACTCAAGTCTGGCCTTCCTAGTGCGTGATCGATTGCTAGAATATAACGAAAAGCTGAATTATATGGCTAGGATAGTGTGAGGGGCGCGTACCCTCGATGGAATGTGACCTTTAATATTACTATGCTGCGCCTGATATCGTTCAGCATGGACTACTACTGGGCTTGCACAAAACGTCCGCCTGCTACAGTGAGTGTTTTTGCCCTGATTCTACGTTCATTGCTCACTGCCCTACACACAGCTTGAACCGCGCAATGAGAAGGACAGAGTCGCCTTGCCTCACGCAACGGAAGACTACTCGTTCCTCAACTACTTGGCCTATGCGATCTACCCACCTCTCTACATTGCTGGGCCTATTATGACATTTAATAACTTTATTTGGCAGGTTCGTGCTGATTTCAAGTCGCGCGTCCCTGTTCTTCCCTTATTTTTATTTTCCGTCTAGATGCGTCACCCAGTCCGGATCCCCTTCCGAGATGTCATGCTATATCTCGTGCGATTCATCGTGTGCCTGATGACCATGGAGCTTATCTTGCACTACATGTGGGTCGTGGCTATGAAGGACGCTGAAGCTTGGAGAGGCCTCTCACCGGCCGAGATAAGCATGGTCGGCTTCTGGAATTTGATCGTCGTGTGGCTCAAGGTATGCAGGACATCTTGGAACCTGTCGTCGCTTGCTTGCTAATTATGCGACACGCAGCTTTTAATTCCATGGCGCTTCTTCCGCCTGTGGGCACTAGCAGACGGTATGGACGCTCCCGAGAATATGGTTCGCTGTATGGCAAACAACTATTCAGCGTTGGGGTTCTGGAGAAGTTGGCATAGAAGCTATAACTTGTGGATCGTAAGGTGTGTCGTTTTTCTAGCTCATTTAAGCGGTGGAGCAGGATTTCATGCCGCGTCGCGCATGTAGGTATCTGTACATTCCGGTTGGAGGAGCCACCAGACCAATCTTGTCGACGCTAGCTGTGTTTACATTCGTCGCACTGTGGCACGACCTCTCGTTAAAGCTCTTGACGTGGGGTTGGCTTATCAGCCTTTTCGTCATTCCGGAGATGGCGGCACGTCAATTGCTTCCTCCTTCGAAGGTACGATTTTTCTTGTTCTTGCAATGACTTTTATTCTTCTAACTGATTCCGCTTTGCCAACAGTATTCCAAGGAGCCGTGGTATCGCCATGTCTGTGCTATCGGTGGAGTCTTCAACATTTTGATGATGATGACCGCAAATCTTGTCGGATTTGTCGTGGGTGTTTCTGGTATAAGACATCTCACAGAGCAACTTTTCGGTTCTTGGCAAGGTGGGTAATTTATGATCAAATATGAGACGACCTAAGATCGAACAAATTCTCAGGGCTGCAATTTCTGGGATTCGCCTGCGTGTGTTTATTCGTTGCAGTTCAGGTGATGTTTGAATATCGGTAAGGCTCCGTTGACAGCACCAGGTCTGGATCACTTTTTCACCGTCGTGCCTATCCACAGAGAGGAAGAAATGCGCCGTGGCATATATCGCCGCTGCTAGTTCAAGCTGCCTGCCCTGGAAATACCTTCCCGAAATTATCATGAAGCGTCGATGGTATTTATGTCCTTGTCACTTTTCTCGAGGTATTCGGTCAATTGTTTTTGTCTCTCTTCATCTTTGGGTGTCACATGGTCAACCACATAATACGGAGACGTGACAGACGTCTGTGAACTTACTTGAACGTGCTTTGAGCTTGGCCACCAATACTCGGTTGTATTGAATAGCAGCCAGTTGCACTTTTTTCAGGGTCCCTTAGGATGGAAACGGTCTTTTTCAACTTGGAAACTCTGTCAAGATCGTAGCACTCACTCACCTGAGACATGAATAACATGTGGGATACACGACTGGTTTCGCAGCTCAGTGATTAGGGTGATGGCAGCCCATGCGATACGATGATGGTCTCGAGCTACGCGGATGATACAGATCTTCGTCGTAGGCGAATAGTACTTAACTGCATCTCCATGTCAGTATTGGACGATCCGCGAATTCTTCACAACCTACCGTATAATGAATCACCGACAGATCCCCAGCCACTTTCGCCAAAGTTTTGTATGACGCTTTCCCGTATTGCGTCTCTAATGTTGGTGGTGTCGGGTTCATTGTTGGTCTCCGGCTCAGGTAACAATCGTCCCCCGGATGGAAGAAACTCCACTAAAATCCACCTGTTCTACGAATACATGTGGCCGAATGTTGAGAAGGAATGGTTGCAGAGACAACTCACTTTGAAGCGGACCATTAAGGCGGTGGTTGAAGAAACAGGCTAGAGCCATGTGATGACAAGGACGAACCCCGTTTCACAGAGCGTGAGTAACCGCCCTCTTGCTTCAGAGGCACGCTGAGGGTGACTTGTTTTCTTCGGACACAGCAAATACCAGGAACTCTTATTGCTACTGGAAGCTTTCCGCGAGTCAATGGTGACGTCCCTCGAAAGGAGACTTGCAGACTCCTTGAACTCACGAGCATCCCGGTCAATTCTCCGCCGCGTCGACCAACCGCCTTCGGCCGAAGGCAGGGCGCCTCTCATCGACTTCTCTTCCAATGACTACTTGTCTCTTTCTACAAACAAAACGCTCAGAGTGAGATTTTTGGAAAAGCTGTCCAGCACGGAACTAGTCCTCGGGTCAGGGGGGTCAAGGCTACTAGATGGCAACACGACCGCACACTTCGCACTTGAAACGCGTCTCAAAGACTTTTTTAACGGACCGGCGGCGTTACTATTTAACTCGGGGTTCGACGCAAATGTTGCACTCTTCTCCACATTACCTCAACCGGGCGATATCATCATTATAGACAGTCTCATCCATGCATCGGTCTGGGATGGCTGCCGTGCGTCGAGGGCCCGCGAACAGGTCTGGACGTTCGAGCACAACGATCTAGATTCGCTCAAAAGGAGGCTTAAAGAAGCTTTGAGCGGATGCGGAGGAGTGGGGACTGGAGAGACCACGGTCTTCGTTGGGGTAGAGACACTCTATTCGATGGACGGAGATTTCGCCCCACTTCGCGAGATAGTCGACCTAGTGGAGAAGACTCTTCCCCGGGGCAACGGGTTTGTGATAGTGGACGAGGCCCACGCTACAGGTCTCTATGGACCGAGAGGGAGAGGATTAGTCGCGTTGCACGGATTAGAAGACCGTATCCCCGTCCGATTGCATACGTTTGGCAAGGCGTTAGCAAGTAATGGAGGTACGCCACTTCCAACATCTCGGCTATATAATGCTTAAGTTGGTCCAATCAGCGGTAGTGATATGCAGCCCACTGGTACGGAGTTACCTCTGCAACTATGCGCGGTCCTTAATCTTCACCACGGCGCTAAGCCACTCCAACATCATTTCCATCGGCTGTTCATTCGATTTACTCGAGGATGCAACTTCCGAAAAGGTCTTAGTACCTCCTAGATATTGTTCCTCATTTCCAGGCTGACAAACCCATCTAGTTGAGCCAGCAAGTCCGGTCCCTCTGCACGACTTTCGTCAAAGAGATACTACAAATAACGGCTCATGTTCCCGCGGCACTTCTATCCATTCCTCACACGGCCTGTCTCGTCGTACGGTTGCCAGACTATCCGGCCTCACCCATCATACCCCTCCTGACAACTGAGCCTCGTCCCTTGGCGTCCTACTTACAGAAGAAGGGCTATCTCGCTCGCCCCATTACCTGGCCGACTGTTCCGAAAGGACATGATCGCGTCAGAATATGTATTCATGCTGGAAACACTGAGATGGAGGTAATTGGTTTGGTGGACGCTATAGCAAAATGGGCCACGGATCGATTGGAATCACCATCATCAACGTTAAATGCAAGACTATAGCGGGTGGACGCTCTCGTAAAGGATGGATGATGTATTATGATTTGTTACATAGATGCTATTGTCCGTTGCGTTTGACGAAGGCATCGCGACACTGATAATGAGTGACCTCCCCCCTACAAAGAACGTTAAGGCGTATATAGCTATTGGGGATATTATCAACTAACCTTGGAGCATGAACAGCGATCACGCTGTTTCCCAATCGCTTCAGGCATTGCGGGCATCTGGAAACATGTGTAAGACGGCCTTCCTGAAGAAAGGGATGGAGAGAAGAAACTCACATGCGAGTATCAGTGATCTTTACTCGTTTCGATTGTAGAAGCATTAGTTTACGGTCAACTTGGTGCTCGCGCGCTTTCCATAGCTCTCTCGAGATGCGGGTGTCCACTTTGGGGGTTTTGAGAGCCTCGTAAAGGAAATTTCGCACATCAGACGCATTAACCAAAGGTGGGAGAAGCTGAAGGGCTTCAGCAGAGTCGAGGCGCGGAGAGTGCCTTGATATCAAGTCCAACGCCTGTGCTAAGGAGGCTGTTTGACCTCCCACTATTGACGGGCGAAGATAGATGCGGAGGAGAATGAGGAAAACACCTTTTGGGTCAGGCTCTGCTTGATAGACCCGTTTACAATAGCTGAAATTAGGAAAATATAATGAGGTTCCGCAAGGAAATCTTATGAAGAAACTCACTTCTCCGCGGCAGAGTAATCATTGAGGCGGTTGACATAGATGTCCAATGCGGCCTCATGTTTCCCAAGACGGCCCAAGAGGATAGCCCGTGCCTCGAAAAAGCCTTAACCAGGAATTTCAGCAACGGGGATCATTGTACAGATCCTTTAAGCTTACGGTCGGAAGGCAAGCGAGCAAAAATTCGGTCTGCTTCGTAATGCGTCGAACTGTCTAGGAATCGAAGCAATCGACCGTAAACCTCCTGTTGAGCGGCTTTGGGGAGGGTGATCAATACGGTGTCCGGATGATTAATATTGAAACTACATACTTGTATCATTGTGATTGATGGCCTCGGTCGTCAGGTCCAGGTAGATCTCTGCCAACCAGTTGTGGAAAAGGGCACTTTCTTCGTGCTTCTCCTCCATCAGATACTCAACATAGCGAGCGCAGAGAGTAAGGTCTCTTCCGGCTAGGTACGTTGCGACATCTTTAGTCGGGAAATCGACCTCATCGGACGTAAATATCTACAAGACGTGCATGAGACACTTCAGAGTTTGAACTAGAGACAATTCATACCTTAAGGGCCCGCTCAGGTGACAGCTCCAGAACCCAATTTGTCCAATTAAAGATAAGAGGAAGATACTGAACATTCAGTCGTTGCAAATAGAGTGCTGTTGGATCAACTTTCTCGCGAGGGTCGTCTTCATCTTCGCTCAAACTGGAAAATAAACTAGTCAACATAACGAATGCTGGTCGGGAGGGAACCGCGAACGCACTCCTTTAACAGCGAGAGGGCCTTTTCGTGCATCTTTTTGGTCTTGTACAGGTCAATGAGCTCGGAGAATTTCTAAGCATGGTCGGTGTTAATCAAAGTTCAAATGGGAAAAGCATAGAATGGACTATTGCCGATACCTTTCGCTCCTTCAGGACCTCCTCAACCTCGGCCACCTCGCACCAGTTGTCGAGTCGGCAAAGTGAACCTACTAAGCTCGGGCGAATGACAAGATACGACTTGAAAAGCGCTGTGTCGACAATTTGAGCGTAGCGTAGAAGTTGTTCCGGAATGAGAGATGGAGGAGGTTGGTTTGGAAGGGCGAAGAGCTCATCAACCGACGTTTCTGACAGGTTGGGCAACTCCGGTGCCTTTGCTGGGGTTATGCCAAACGTTTGCAAAGCTCCAGAGAATTTAGGGCGGCGGTCGCCAAGGTAGACCAACAAATTCTCGATAGACCGTTGGTAGTCATCTAAAAAGGGGGGGGGGTGGGGAAGGGAATCGATCTTTTCTGCTTTACTTCCGAAATGGCTGCAGCTTACCTTTGGTCTTGTCTTTCCCTTTCGGACCTACGCTTCCCGTGTTAATTCCAACCGTAGTCGATCTAATCGACCTTGTATCGTCGTCTTTGGACGATGACAAGCTGGGGATGGCATCTCCGAGCGCCGGAACCACCGCATCCACCGCTGCTAGGAGCTGTCCTGCAATCTTATTCGTAGTCGAGCCCTCAGTCGAGCCTGCAGCTGCCGGAGGTTTGTCGTCTGAGTCTGTGGACGCGCTCTTGGGTGGTTTCCCTCCATAGAGTTCGATCCACTTGTGTCGGGGTACTGAAAGCCTCCCAGCGATGGTTTCGGGATAAAGTGCAACGACCTTGGCGGGGTTGATATCGAGATCTATGAATGTCTTGATGGCCTCCATATACTTCCCTTCAGAGAAAACGGAAACGGCATGCAATCCGCGGATGTGCGCCTTCCGTTGCTCCTGATAATCAAAGGGACGCGTCAGAGAAGGATTTCTAACACGGAAAGTAGAGAGCAAACTTTGTCAGGTAAGGCCGTTGTATCAAGTGTATCCAGCAATGCTAGGGCATCGGCGTAAGACCCAGCGTCAACCAGTTCGTCGATCTGTTCGCCCCAGCCCGCCATTGTAAACGCCCAGACTGTCGTTCCTTCGGCTGCTGCCGCAGTCCGGTCGACGGGTGTCGAAGTCGCGAAAAGAG
Source organism: Tulasnella sp. UAMH 9824 (assembly GCA_019633595.1). Taxonomy (NCBI): domain Eukaryota; kingdom Fungi; phylum Basidiomycota; class Agaricomycetes; order Cantharellales; family Tulasnellaceae; genus Tulasnella; species Tulasnella sp. UAMH 9824. The sequence goes on along the minus strand of WSUI01000002.1, from coordinate 6,015 downwards.
GGGACTTGGCCGAGGGTGAAGCGGATAGAACTCGAACGGATGTAGCTGAGGGGGGAGAGGTGGTGGTGCCCGCAGGCTTCTGCAGACTTGAGGGATCTTCGGAGAACGGATACGGCACGATTTGCGTCGTAGACAGAGACAGGGTTGAAGCAATTTGGATGCAGGGTGTTTGGTATGTGGTCGGTGCTGCGGGTGCTCCAGAGGGGGGACTCCCAGATGTCTTGGACGAAGGGAGTGGGATCGATTCCGGGGGTATGATTGACAGCATGTATGGCTTAACAAACGCTAAATGAGTTCCGAACTGTCAGCTCGAGAACCAACGGCGGTTACCCTCACACTCACCTGTCTCGTCTGGAGGCCCAGACCATTCTAACCCTCCCGAACGACTGATGTGACCCTCGGACGCAAAGAACGTACTGAGCGCTGCCAAAAGGTCCTATCAGGGAGAGACTCAAGGGAGAGAGTGGAACTATGCTCCCACCATCCTTAAGCACCACGAATTCGCCGTCGTCGTTCACCTTGTATACTGCGGGTTTAGCCTTTGCTCCAAGTCCAAGAGTCATGTAACCACCGAGACCACTGAACGCGCCCATTCCCATTGCACTTATTCCCGTAGATCCTGATGCGGGCGGAGGTGCTGGCAAAGCAATTTCGGTCGTTGACATCATAGGAAGCTTGAGCAGGACATGGTCGGTATGGGTGTACGAGAGAACCAGGGTGGTAGACGTAGAGAAAACAACTGAGCGAGGGCTATGAGGCAGATTCAGTTCCTATAACCGAAATCACAGTGTTCAGTGGTTCCTTTCAGTTGCTTAAGTCCCAAGATATCCCACCTTGACTTCCTGGGCTTCTCCATCCTTCCAGGTGTAGATGACAATCTTCCTCTTGCATCCAACCGCAAGCCGAGTGACGACGCTCGGTACACCTTGACCAGCATTCGAAGCAGGATCCGAGGCTTCATTAGAGTACTGAATCGACGTGTCGATCCCGAATGACATTGCTCCTTTTGCCTGCGTTAGGAGGGTTGGTGGTGCGAATGTTGGTGAGGGGTATAATGTTACTACTCCATCTAGCAATAAGAAGTAAATCAACGCAGTACATCAGCAGTTATATATGTGTGTTGTAGAGAAGCGTGCTTGCCGGTGAGAACCACAAGGGAGTTGACATCTTTAACATACCCCAGTTGCTCGATCGCTCGCCGACCGAGTGCCTTCTTACAATCTTCAAAGGCAGCTTCAAGCTGACCATCTGAGGTCAGGAGTAGATCAGTCATAAAGACCGGGATTCGGCGGTGCTATTGCAACCTCACCATTGGACTTCGCTAATGCATAAATGTGAAGGTTGCCCGTTGAGGTCCCCAGATACAGCCTGTCCGCTTTCCAGTCAAATGAGGACGTTTCTCAAAAGCACAGCAATCTTGCCCTACCATAGCTTGTTATAGATTCAATGCGCTCTTTGAAGCCATGAATGAGAGTATGACTGCTAAACGGCGGCATGCGACGGTGGTAGAGTAATCCTCTGTTTGGTCAACGCGTCAAGATTGCAATGCTCGTCCCACGTGCTTCTCAGTGATCCGGTTTAGAGCAAGTATGGACACTCGAGAATATCCTGAATGCTGACGTGAAGAAGTATCGCGCGAAGACGCACGTAGAGAGGGGGAGGGGTTTTATAATTGAGGACGGCAGTAGGGAAGGTACATTTCGCAACGGCGCCGACTACAACTCGGCTTTCAGCGACCTCGAACTGAAAGCCAGGAAATCTAGCGTAGGTCCATAAACTAAACTCTAATGAGAGTGACCACCCTCCTCCACGCTTTCCATCTGCACCTGCTGAAGTTTGTAGACTGTGCAATGACATGTCATCAGCAACCAGAGCCGTCTCACGAAAAACTCAAATGGAGGACTTACCGTTGCCACACTCTGGGCACCGGGTGTTCTCGCGTTCAGTAGAGGCAGCAAGCCAAATAGTGTCGTGCGAGTCGACGGGGAAGCCGGTGCACCCAATCTGCCTGTATTTCGACTGCAACACGGAGAAAACCGGGTCAGCACCAAATTCACGCTTGTTGTAATAACGGCGATTGGGGAATGTTCGAAGGTGCCCTAGAAACGAGGATGACGCTGAAATGCCAGACGACTGGACTTACAAAAGTAGGGACGATGATTGGGTCCTTCAGCGTTCCTTGTCTGGTAACCAAAATGCCTTGCATGTCGAACACGTCCACGCCCTTGTGTTGGCCCAAAACTTGGTATCGCTCAAGACCGGTGGCCTGATTCTCGTCCGTGGCGACTTCACCGGGCTTGGCTCCTGGGCCGACGCTGATAACTGGAGCATGGTGGTCGCCGTGATGGTCGGCAGAGCGAATGCGAGCTGTCGCAGACAGAGCACGGATTGAGGTGTTAGAGAATGAAGATGGCCTGACAGCCCGGGATGCGACGGCACGGAAGGAGCTCAGCATTTTGATAGCTGATAAGTTTTAATGGGAGAGAGGGGGGTCGGGAGAGAGAGTTAGCTTTGGGTGAGAGTCGGAAACTCGGGTGGAATTGCAAGAACCGAGAAACCGCGGGAATTCTCACGAACGATGACGAACCTTCGTTAAACGCGCCTTAATAATGAGTGGAGAGCTTGATTTTAACCACTCCTCGTATGCTCTTTCACCGCCATCCGAATCCCAGACTCCTATCCACTAGTCTCAAAAGAATGGCCTCCTCCAAAGTCCCAATTTCCCGCCTTCCACTCCCACAATCGACTCATATCCTCACCCACCACCTGAACCCAGACCCAGTTGCAAAGAACGTCAAGGAGCTCGTCGAACTAATTAAAACACAGCCATCGGTGCTCAGGAAGTCGAGGGCAGCTCATGAGTCGGCACATTTCTTCTACATGACTCCTCTCCCTTTGGGATTTCCCTACAGCATCCGACCTCCACCAGACGACATCACAAAAGAGGAGCGTGCTGCTTATGTCGAAAAGATTATTTCGTTGTTCGAGCCGCTCTCAGAAGTTCCTCTTGCTCCCTCCCCCGGAACCACACCTCAATCTGACTTCAAGAAATATCACTCATTGGAACGGGAACATCATCCAAGAGAGCTCCTCTCAATAGCTCCGACCTGCTTACGGGATTGCTTCCCTGACCTCGACGTTGGCGACTCTCTCCGTGTCATGGGTGATCAGCAGTCAGAAACCAAGATCGAGGAGCAGGATAGCACACCCGTGGAAGCATCCAAGGCCGCTCGGGAAGAGCTTGTCGACATCCTCTCCGGAAACTCGGTCCTGATGTCTATTCCTCCAGAAGGCCAAGACGCTCGTGGATATGCTCCGTGGTCACTACGGTACTCGGGGCACCAATTCGGCTCATGGGCTGGGCAGTTGGGAGACGGTCGAGCCATTTCCATCCGTAAGCGATTTTCACTTTTGCATTCTATTGTGATGGCTGATACACTTTGGGTGGAACGCAGTTGAAACCCCGCTACCTAGTGATCCAGATACAACGTTTGAACTGCAACTGAAAGGTGCCGGAAGGACCCCCTTCAGTCGTGGCGCGGACGGACTGGCGGTGCTTCGGAGTTCTGTGCGCGAATATCTAGTTGCAGAAGGTCAGTACCACGTTACTATCCGTTGCGCCCTCCATATTATCCTCGATACTTACCGATAGAATGCCTCCAACAGCTATGCAGGCCCTTCGTATCCCGACGACCCGCTCCTTATCTTTGATTTCTCTGCCAACTATACGCGTCTATCGTGAAGAGGTCGAAACGGCCGCGATCGTTTGCCGTGTTGCTGAGTCGTTCATTAGAATCGGCAACTTCCAAGCTCTCAACTCTGAGCAACCAGACGTGTCATATATGTTCCTCGGGTCTAGTGGCGGAGCCTTCGCCCAACAGCCTCCAAACTTCGAAGCACTTCGCGTCCTCGGAGAGTGGGTGACGCGTCGGGTGCTCAAGCTGGATATAAAGGAAGGAGAACCCTGGGCCAAAAAGCTGGTATGGGAGTGCGCTCGGCGAAATGCGCTCATGGGTGCTGGTTGGCAAGCACAAGGATTTATGCATGGCGTGATGAACACCGACAATATCAGTATTATGGGCCTGACAATCGACTATGGCCCATATGCTTTTATGGATATATTTGACGAGGGGCACATTTGCAACCACACGGACGAAGGTGGTCGATACGCCTACAAGTACCAACCTACGATGATGTGCGTGACCGTGTGGTGGGTTTCTTACATCACCCTGATCTTTCCTCTTTTAGAGTATATGCGCTTCGCATGCTCCTAAAATCTCTCGGACCCGTCATTGGGTACGAGTCGGAGCACGGGAAAGCGGTTCCTCCCGGTTGGACGGAAGATATACCAAGAGGAAAACTCAAGACCTGGACCGCAGAAGCAGAGGAGGAACTTTCAGACGACCTGGAGGTTTACATCATGGAAACTTTCGCAGATGAATATTGGAGGCTAATGCGCCAGGTCCGTTTTCTGTTAACTTCTTTTAGTCCCAGTCTGAGAGCCATGTATTTAACGATCTCTTTTACCATCTGCAGCGACTGGGCCTTCGGACCTCACAGATTAATGATCACACCGAAATCATCCAACCTCTCCTCGCCCTCATGCAGAAGCACTCGATGGACTTCCATGCCTCCTTCCGTTACCTTACAACCTTCAGGGCATCGTGGATGTCGCCTCGGACGGCCGATATGCCACTCGGAAACGATGCTGCCGATCCATTGGACGGTTTCCTCCAAACACTGTTACCTTCAGACTCTTCGGACACGGCAAAGTCAGTCAACCTACCCGAGGCTACGAAGGAATGGCTCGAGTATCTCCAGACGTACGCTGCCAGAATCAACCTCGCAGAGGAGCAGGCGGCTTGGAAGGAATTAGCCGGTGAAGCCAGCGTCGATGGCACCCCGTCTGGTTTGGATCAAGAATGGGAAACGACCCGAGAAGCACACGCGAAACAATACAATCCGAGATTCGTTCTACGTCAATGGGTGTTGGAGGATCTTATTTCGACGTTGCAAGCGGAGGCAAAGGATGCAGGAAATCGAGATCTCGAGACGCCAACCAAAGGACGAGAAGCTCTGAACAAGATCTTGCATATGTGCACCGAGCCTTTCAAAGGTTGGGGCGCGGAAGGACTTTCCGGAGAGGCTCTCACTGATGAGGAAAAGGAGGAGAGGAGGCTATGTGGGACCGGACCCATGAATCTCATGGGGTTCCAATGTTCATGCTCTTCATAGACTGTCTCCTACTGTATTGTGCCATAGTTTATCAGATCAGCCAAATTTGGATATTATTTGGAAATGAAGGAACTGTCCTGGTGCGAGTCAGGTATGCTATTGCTATAGTGGGAGCAGCTGGCGGGGACAAAAACAAGAGACTGCACCCTCAAGGGCGCGCCCAATCTATCATTGCCTGGAGGCAAAAATGTCCCTGTTCGGGATCGAACCGAAGACCTAGTCCGATTCTCGCAATTGTTCAGGGAAGACCAAATGCGTGTAAAGGACGCGTGATAACCACTACACCACAGAGACAATTAAGAGTTGTGAAGACACCAAAATCCCATGTCTTGTACGTTTGACTACCCACCTCAGTCTAGCCCCTTGTTAGATATCCAAACAACTCTTATGGCTCTCGCAAGTTGGCATCATATCGTGCTCCGACAAACGCGCCTCAACATAGTCGAAAGCGAGGCGATATATTAAACCTAGCTACTCTACAGCTCATCCTTTATCCGGTCTTTGAAGGCTTCCATCAATTCTGCGCGAGGATCGTTGTGAGCCACGTCACTGAAAGTGATTGCATCTCGAAACTTACTCGTACGCGTGTTCTTTGATATTGACGTTGGGAGGACAACCTTGTATTCCACGAAGAGATCACCGTAGCCCCGGCCCTCAAATACTGGCATACCCTCTCCCACAACAGTTTGCACAAAGCCTAAGTGGCGGAGTGAGAACGCGATTCGGAAGCCGCCGGGTGCGAGTTGTGCTAACCTGGCTGTGTGACGCCAGCCCGCTTTA